>PVIC010011957.1:0-40487 GCA_004025085.1 Thryonomys swinderianus
CAGGCTGGCCCTGAGCTCACTATGGTGCCCAGGCAAGCCGCCGCGAACTCAGCAATCCTCCCGTCTCTGCCTCCCGAGTGCTGGGATGACAGGCGTGAGCCACCACGCCCAGCATTATATGTGGTAACCGGGGATCGAACTCAGGTCCTTACGCTTGCGAGGCAGGCGCCGGAACCACTGAGCTAACCCTCCGGCCCGAAATTTCTTGTAATAAAAGTATAGTTAGAATAAATATATAGATGTTTAAATTCACAGTTTAGGAGGGAGAAATTCAGATAGTTTTTGCTTTTTGACAGTTCACTTAAAGAAAATATTACATTGTGGGCAATATCATGTTTTTAAAGTTTAAAATTATTGATAGGTTAGAGGATTTTGTGTGTGTGTGTGTGTGTGTATGCACATGCATGCATGCACACACATGGAAGTCATTTTGTTTATTGGGTCACTTTTCTCAGATGAGTAGCTAAATTTAATGTGAAGGTTATGGCAGAATAGTTGAAAGACTTCGTTAAGAGTTCAATAAGTCAAGGAGATAGAGCTAGAAGTAAAGAAAAAGCAAGACAGATCAGAACCATTGTGCAGAAAGTGTCAGAGTAACCCAGTAACAGAGAACACAAAGGAGAAAAATTAAGGAAGACTTGAAGTCGAAACATTGAATTTTTAGTGTTATCAGTGGTGTTTCCACTGTGAGGAAGAACTAGGAAAAAAGTTCTCACTTTTAGGTAAATTCATTCTTACATTGTTAGGTACTTGTTTTAGTCTTTCTCTGATCACAACTGTGATGGTTTGTCTAAGTGACTAATGGTTAGATAAGAAAGTAGGTAAATAAATCACCAAGCAAATGATAACGTGCACACCCATTTGGTATAATCTTAATATAAAAAAGTCAGAATTCTCATAGTTGTAGTTACACCACCACCGATGTAATCATGGAAACAAATAATTGACCTTTCTCACTGGCAGAGTTAGGGCTCCCATTTCTTTGTACTTGACATATACTTTAGTAAGCACAGCAGAGGCATTTGAATTAAAGTTGTTTGCCGTGGCTTAGTGGAAAAAAAATCATTACTCTAACTTTTGTTAAAATTTCACAAAGACAGGGCCGGAGATGTAGCTCAGTGGTTCCGGCGCCTGCCTCACAAGCGCAAGGTCCTGAGTTCGATTCCCAGAAACCACATACAATGCTGGGCGTGGAGACTCACGCCCACCAGCAATCAATCAGCAATCAGCACTACATACCACAGTGCCAGGCGTGGTGGCTCACGCCTGTCATCCCAGCACTCGGGAGGCAGAGGCAGGAGGATTGCTGAGTTCGAGGCTAGCATGGGCTCCATAGTGAGCTCAGGGCCAGCCTGAACTACAAAGCGAGACCCTGTCTCAAAAAAAAAAAAAAATTCATAAAGACAAAAGATGGATGATCCAAAAAGCTCCATCTTAATGAGGCTCATGATGCAGCTAGTTACTTAATTTTTGGTCCATTAATAGTCATCAGAAACCAAACAAATATTTCACATAATGCTATTCCTTGAAAAAGCATCTTTCATTCCTCATCACCAGCTTCACATTAAAAACAACTTTTCTTTAACTTTTCATGACATGAATTTATGAGAAGACAATTAAAAATAACTAATACCAAGACAATGCCTAAATTACTTCTAAACCCATCCTAACATGAATGAGCTCTATAGTTTTACTGGTGTCCAGAAATCCACTCTTAGAGTAGATAAAGATATAAAGAGGTGGGCCGGAGGGTTAGCTCAGTGGTTCCGGCGCCTGCCTTGCAAGTGCAAGGACCGGAGTTCGATCCCCGGTTACCACATATAATGCTGGGCGTGGTGGCTCACGCCTGTAATCCCAGCACTTGGGAGGCAGAGACAGGAGGATTGCTGAGTTTCGCGGCGGCTTGCCTGGGCACCATAGTGAGCTCAGGGCCAGCCTGAACTACAAAGCGAGACCCTGTCTCCAAAAAGCAAAAAAAAAAAAAAAAAAAAAAAAAAAAAGATATAAAGAGGTGAGCAGTTGGCTTATAGCAGAAATAAAAGGAAGAAAATCAGCAGGTAAATTTAATTAGTAAATATACTACCTATTCTTGACTGCAGGTTTTGGGAGCCAGTTGCTGTTCAACATATTCATAGTCGTTCCCCTGGGTATGAGGGACATGGCATTTTCTGACACATGAAGGCAGCAAGTCATGGCAGAGAAAGTAAAAACAATACCATGTTACCTCAGAGAAGTGTGTGCTACTCCATTTTGGTGCATGTGAATGAAGAGGAGGTGACCTTTTCAGACCTGATTTACTTTCATTTTTACTTTCTTTGATCATAACACAATGTGGCTGCTTCAAAGTATGTTTTCAAGGACTGATTTTTTTTAAGATAATGAGTATGTTTTTAGTTTTATGCTTTGGCTCAATACATGGCTTGCAGATACAGATGGTAATTTCTAGTCGGCTGACATTTTTAAAAGTTATACAGACATGGAGACTGATGGGCCACCGTTGATGTGAAAGAGGTGTTGTTTATTGTTTTGTTTTGTTCTATCTGCTGAACTAACTGAAACTTACTTCTTACTGAAACTTTTCAATTTGCTTCCCAAACACTTCAGCAAACACGTTGTAATTATTTTTGAGAAATGAGGCAGGAATTCCTAATCAGTTCAATAAAATAAATATCCATAGTATACATTTTTATCCATTGGCCGGTGACTGATAAGGATAAGCAAATTTCCCAGCTACAATAAAATTGTGGAGGGGGTTATAACCCTGTAAATGAACATATTCAATTCTCAATAAATTAAAAAGAAAGTTCTCAAGAACGTGGCTTTTGTGACCTATAAAAGTTTTTCCAGTGACTAATGTCAAATTTTTCAATGATCGTTAACAATACTATATGTTTTTAGATTTTATAATTGAAGTGGTACTTAGATGCCGTCTTGTAGATTACTCAGAATTGGATAATTACTAACTGTTTTACATATGTGCATAGAGATTTGCACTGTCCTTTCAGCAGGCATTTTCTATAGGTCTACTGGTAGACTTTAGTAAAAGCGTATTGTAAACATATAGGAGACAGAGAGGTGAGTAGGGGAGAGTTCTCAGTCTCAGGGAGTTATCATCCAGGGATTTTACAGACGCCTAACAAAAACATCAGACAGACCAAGATACACCAGGCTGTAATATAGCCACAGAGCACTGGATGTGGCAGTTCAAAGAGAAGAGACCTAGTTGCCTTTCAGATGACAAGAAACCATAGAGGAGGAAATGAAATACTAAAATTCTCCTGAAGAATTTGAGAAACTGGAACGTGAGGACATTTAAGCCAAAGTCAGTGACAGAGACAGTAAGGTCCATACCGCATGTTAGGAAAAGCTGGCTCTGTACAAACCTATGGTGTTTTCAAAGGGTATAGAAAGGCAGGCTAGAATGAGAGGGAGTAAGACTTTGTTGGATATTTAGTCCTTTGCAATGCGAACATTTGAAGGACGTTACAAAGTGCATGAGATGCATCATGGTGTATCTGATAATGGGATCTGCAGAAATACCTCAGTTTAAAATTACAAAGTCATGCTATTTAACGTACTAAAAAGGAAGTAAGGCTATTGCTCATATTACAATGCTGTAAACAGAGATAAAACATGAATGCTTGTTCTTTCTTTCGAAATATTTCTGAGTGTTGTTGATACTCTGTTGTAAATACACGAAAAGTTTGGATTTGTCCATAGGCCTATTTCTTCTTATTTATTTTATGAAGAAAATGCCACTTTTTTAAAAAGTTAAACCAGAAGCAAAGCTCACAATCCTTCTTTAAGAAACACCTGAAAACATTTGGGGAAAGGTGGTTTTTAGATTTTTTTTTTTAACTCTGAAGACTTTAGAAAAGAATAGATACATTTTTGGCTTATTTAAAAAATTTCTTACAGTAAAAGATACGTTACCATCAATTCCCCATGAGGACCTCCCACACACTGCCTTGAACACATCTATCCCAGCATTTTTTTTTTTGTTTGAGACAGGGTCTCATTTTGTAGTTCAGGCTGGCCCTGAGCTCACTATGTAGCCCAGGCAAGCCTCGAACTCAGCAGTCCTCCTGCCTCTGCCTCCCAAGTGCTGGGATTACAGGCATGAGCCACCATGCCCAGCTGTAAAGTTTTTTATTATGATAATACAAAATAAAAATTTTTAATTTCCAGGGTTTTTTTTTTTTTTTTTTTGAGACAGGGTCTCACTTTTCAGGCTGGCCCTGAGCTCACTATGTAGCCCAGGCAAGCCTCAAACTCAGCAATCCTCCTGTCTCTGCCTCCCAAGTGCTGGGATTACAGGCGTGAGCCACCACACCTGGCACTGAGGTATGAGGTAGTGATTGCGGGTGGGTGTGAGTCACCATGCCCAGCATTGTATGTGGTGACTTGGGATCGAACACAGGACCTTGTGCTTGTGAGGCAAGCGCCAGAACCACTGAGCTAAATCTCTGGCCCAAACCACCTTATCTTTGACAAAGGAACCAAATATCCTCAGTGGAGGAAAGATAGCCTCTTTAATAAATGGTGCTTGATATCAGTCATGCATTCTAGAACAGTTTCTCATATCAGAGAAAATATATGATATTTGCATATCTGTTGTATGATTGATATTGTGAAATAGTAAATATTCAAAGGGTAATGGGGCTTAGGGGCAAATAATGAAAGAAAAAATTGATGGTTAAAAAAAGAAAAAAGAAACAATGCTTGTGTATATGGGGTGGGGGGAGGTAGGGTGGGTAGGGCAGGGGAAAAATGAGAATTAGTGAGCTCAGGGCCAGCTGAACTACAAAGCGAGACCCTGTCTCAGAACAACAACAACAACAAAATCTCTTGAGGAAAGCTGTATTAAAGACAAAAGAGAGCAACAATAAGGGTCAAAATTTCCCAAGATGAATCTAATGATCTGTGAAATTCATAAAGCAATGGTCTAGATCAGAAATCCTTAAATGTTAAAATGCAGAAGAATCACCTAGAATACTTGTTAAAATGCAAATTCTGATTCTGCAGGTACAAAGTAGGACCTGAGCATCATCTGAATTATAATAAACTCTCATGTGATATTGGTTCATAGACTTTACGGAATAAGTGGATAGGTTATTTCCCAGGTTCCTTTTATCTACGCTTAGGCTATTTCCTGTTCTATGTACCAGACAATAATTATCTTATTTTATTTCACTTTCAGCTCTGTTTTTATTTCCCTCTTTTTAGCTTTCCACACATATCTGAATAAGTTCTGAAAAACTGATCTGACCAGACAAAAATATCTTGGAAGAGTCCACGAAAGCAAACCTTTCTTCTACGTGAGTGGAAAAAAGAAAGACAAGAAAATTACATTGCCAAACACCAGCAAAGAGATGGCTATCATCATATGGAAATTTGAGGAGATGCTATATGGTACATTCATAATCTAAATAGAAGAGAACCAACTACTATGAACTTCAGAAGGTCTTGCACTCTAGAGCAAATAGGAGGAGAAAATGCTATGGGCTTATCATCTGCGCTTGCACATTAAACTTCCATGTAGTTACTGTGAATAAATCCAGGCAAACATGCAGATAATTCCTCGAAAAGTCCTCACATCAGACAGAGGCTAACAGATGTGGCCAAAGATTATTTTATACTCTCTTTCCATCCTTTTGATGAACCATCTTTTAGAAAGATTAGCAGTTAATGTAGATGGTGAATTATTCCCAGGGAATAACAATGTCTCTAGAAAGAGTTATGCTTGCTAATGACACATGTAACAGGACAGATGGAGACAATCCAGATTTTAGGTACTTCATCTATGCAGTGACGTATACTGTCATTCTTGTGCCTGGCCTCATAGGGAACATATTAGCTTTATGGGTGTTTTATGGCTATATGAAAGAAACCAAACGTGCTCTGATTTTTATGATAAACTTAGCCATTGCTGACTTATTGCAAGTTCTCTCCTTGCCCCTGAGGATCTTTTACTATTTGCACCATGACTGGCCTTTCGGGACTGGCCTCTGTATGTTCTGTTTTTACCTAAAATATGTAAACATGTATGCAAGCATTTACTTCTTGGTTTGCATTAGTGTACGGCGATTTTGGTTTCTCATGTATCCCTTTCGCTTCAATGACTGCAAACAGAAATATGATTTGTACATCAGTATTGCTGGCTGGCTGATCATCTGCCTCGCCTGTCTACTCTTCCCCCTTTTCAGAACCAGTG
The DNA here is from genome assembly GCA_004025085.1 of Thryonomys swinderianus. Lineage (NCBI taxonomy): Eukaryota > Metazoa > Chordata > Mammalia > Rodentia > Thryonomyidae > Thryonomys > Thryonomys swinderianus. The sequence continues at coordinate 6,215 of PVIC010011957.1, forward strand.
ATAACACACCAGGAAACAAAACCAAATGCTTTGTGGATCTTCCGATCAGGAGTGTCAATCTGACTCAGTCCGTTGCCATGATAACTGTTGGCGAGTTGATTGGGTTTGTTACTCCTCTTCTGATTGTTCTATATTGTACCTGGAAGACAGTTTTATCTCTGAAAGAAAAGCATCCTGTGACTCAAGACCTTGGAGAGAAAAAGAAAGCCTTGAAGATGATTCTAACCTGTGCAGGAGTTTTCCTAATTTGCTTTGCACCTTATCACTTCAGTTTTCCTTTAGATTTCCTGGTCAAGTCTAATGAAATTAAAAGCTGTCTAGCCAGAAGAGTGATTCTAATATTTCATTCTGTAGCACTGTGTCTTGCTAGTCTGAATTCCTGCCTTGACCCAATCATATACTATTTCACCACGAGTGAGTTTAGAAGACGTCTTTCAAGACAAGATTTGCATGATAGCATCCAACTACATACAAAATCCTTTGTAAACAATCATATCACCTCTTCCATGGTAACTGAATTATGCTAAACAACAACAACATGAAGGAGGGTAAACATATGTCAGAACACATTTGCAACACCAAACTATGGGAAGTACTCACTGGAAGAATTCACCGCTTTTCAATCATTCTCTATATGAGGAAGTCATATCTTGACAACAAGACCTTTCTGTAGCGTTCTACTGTACCATCATTGATATTGACACGTCCATGTTAAAATTTTGTGTATCATATTCTTAAAGTTTACACTGTAAAATTGCAGTGATATTCAATACTCATGTCCTCTCAACTGAAGTCAGAAGCTTTACCTGTGAAATCGTGTCACAAAGAGTTTACCAGCTCAGGACTACCATAAACACTTAGTTCTGTTGGTAAAGATGACAAATCTCTATACTCAAAGGTGTGTAGTTGCCTAATTATATCAGAAATCACCTTTCAATGTCATGTTTTTATTATGTTTTAAGTAGGACAGACATTGGACTGCTTTATGTGAAAAAATGTTATCAGCGTAGGATCATCTTTGTTTTTTTGTGCCTGTGTGATTACTGCCCAACGATTGAAACTACTTTCTTTATTCAGTATCAATAAGAAATAGCATTCAGCCAGAGATTTACCTCAGTGATTCCAGCACCTGCCTAGCAAGCACAAGGTCCCTAGTTCCATCCCCAGTAATCACAGACAACAATACCGGGTGTGTTGACTCAGGCCCACGGACAATCAGTAACACATATCACAAATGCTGGGCATGGTGGCTCAAGCCTGTAATCCTAGCCTCTGGAAGCAGGAGGTTGCTGAGTTCGAGGCTTCCCTGAGCTACATAATGAGCTCAGGGCCAGCCTGAACTACAAAGTGAGACCCTGTCTCAAAAAAAAAAAAAATAGCATCATTTATACCAGCTCAATGAATGAGTGTCTGACTTCAGACCTCTGGTGTATTTACATTAGGAAAATTACACAGACTTACATATGATAACCTTCTGTTACATTGAATCTACTGAGTGGAGGTAATTTGTTCAGTTTCACTGGAAGTGACTAGAGTGATGTTAGTGCCAGGAGAAACCATAAAGGTGAAAACAGCAATTCTTCGCTTTCTCGATATATTTCCAAGGAACATCTCTGGAGTTGTATGGATTTGCCTTGTAAAGAAGTGTCATCACATCTTCAAACTGGTATTGAGGCAACTGTTTGAATGCACATCCTGAGCCTACATGAGAGGTAGTGCACTAATTTATCATGAAGCCTGATTCAGAGTGAAAAGGTGACAGGAAATGAACTATATCTCTCAAAAGTATTACCACATTGCATTTCTCATTCCAAGGCAAGTGTCATTGTAAAGCCACCTACGCAACACGAAGTAGGGCTCAGAAGTGCAATCAGATGGACCTTTGAGCCTGCGCTGATTTTTTTCCTAAATCCAGCTTTGTCCCAGCAGTAACTTTCAGAAGTCTTCATAGTCAGTATTCCAGAAAGTAGGGAAGATAATTCTTCCACATTTTCAGAAAAATGAAGATTATTTTGACATCCCCGTGGATAGGCATCCCTCACACTGCCTTGCCTGCTACCTTCTCGGTAACAGTATGAAGGACAAAACTGGGATAGGAGTAGTAATTAAACCCAAGGTCCTAAATATTAGAATCATTTTAAACGTGTTTGTCAAAAAGCACAGCTTTTAAAAAGTAGTCCACTAAAAGCCATGTGCTACATAGTGAAGAAAGATTCTGCCTTTCATTCAGAAGAAGTGTGGAAACCAAGCATGTGTTTTATTATACTTAGAGGAAGGGGAAGTTTTAGGGATACTATTAAGGTATTAAAGCATTTTGGAGAAAAACTGGTAAATTCTAATAAGGTTTGTTGAATGTTTTATCTGCACACGTATTGATTTTGCTCCTACTTTGTCGTTAAAATAATAATGTATATGTGCTGCCGAAGCGAGCACAGTTTAAAATAATAATGTATTAGACAAATGACTGTGCTGCTAGCAACAGTACAACCATTTATATCCTAATCATTAGTTTTAAGTTATGTATTTTGATGTACTATATGAATTTTAAGTGAATGTTAAATTGTGTTTCAAAAAGGTTAATTACAACTGTGCCTGGTCCATTTGATTTAAAAGATTTATGTTTAATTATAATTTAATGTACTGAGATTGCAAAGAACCATTTTGTGATGTGTGAAAATGAGCATCTGTAATGGAGAGTCTTGTCTATATGATCTGTTCTTACTATTCTCTAGATTCATTTGAATTAAACTTCTCAGGGTCACAGTGGAATAACATTGATTTTTTTTTTTTTTGAGACAGGGTCTTGCGTTGTAGTTCAGGCTGGCCCTGAGCTCACTCTGTAGCCCAGGTGAGCCTCAAACTCAGCAATCCTCCTGTCTCTTCCTCCCGAGTGCTGGGATGACAGGCTTGAGAGACCAAGCCCGGCATTTGTGGTATGAAGTACTGCTTGCTGGTGGGAGTGAGTCACCACGCCCAGTATTGTTGTATGTGGTTACCGGGGATTGAATCAGGGACCTTGCGCTTGCTAGGCAGGCGCCAGAACCACTGAGCCAAATCTCCGGCCCAGCATTGATGTAATTGATGTTTTATTTACATGCTGATTTCACTTCACACATATCTTTTCTTAAAGGGAAAGATTTAATATTTCTAGATGATTAAGGCATTCTTAGAGGACTGAAAGTAGATCCTAGTGGTTGGGCAGATCATTCACATCATTCAGGGAGACATGTTCAGTATTCCTACACAGCTTAGATAAGGTGCTTCTTCTACTCAAGCCTTTCTGTCCAAGTTGGTATCTGATATTTTGATTTACTATATTCACTCCTCATTTCATGAATATGTTGTCCCTGTTTTTCCTTCTGCCCTATTCATTTACCCTTTTGGTTAGTAGTCTGATCAACTGTTTTACTCCAAGGTGCTACTGTTATTTTAATATTATGTATCCTGGGATATCTGATTTCTAGTTTTTAGGAATAAGCATTACACAAAATAGTTGTAGCGGATAAATTATAGACAAACTGGAAAGGGAGATATTTTGAAATGGGTGACTCTTACACAAACAAAAAAGCTTTCTTTACAAAAAGGTGTAGCTTACTGAAATAGTGCCTCGGATTATTTACAGTAAGTAACTACTTTGCTTACCATTTTGAAGAGGCTAAATTTTAAGAAATGTATCAATAACTGAGGTTATCTCTTTCTGGGATCTCTTCTTATTTTTTCCTTTCTCTCCTCTCTTAGCTTCCAGGGAAATCCTTAAACTGAGAAAGAAATACTACTCCATCCCTACCCAGATACTTGCTTCTTCTCTGAGATTCCTCTTCCTTGGTGAAATTTTCTATTCAGACCTCTCATTTAGTACTTTCTGTGTCTCATTAAATTGGCACACAGAGAATAAACAACCTCAACTATGGTAATATACAATTCATGGTAAAAATCCTACATTTCCCACATAAAGTTCTTTGATTTTTTTATTTCAAAGTACAAAAAAATTGTATTATCTCAGAGACAATAATGAGAACATGATAATCATCCTATATTCACATTTTTTTCCTTATTGGAGTGAAAAGATTAAAGGAAAGGAATGGAGCAGAAAGCAAAGCATATCAGTATCAAATTATATGGAAAAGTTTTGTATGTTTGTATTGTCATTCAATTAAGCAGAACATTTTCTTACTTGTAAATGCATGAAGAGATGCTCTCTACCCCAGGAACAGACTAAGATAATTTGTTCAGATATCTCAATCTGAAAGGGTGCATAAGTGGAATGCTTACGTTAATCATCTTTTCTTTTAACTTCCAAGATACTGTGAAATACTATACTTGATGTTTATTTACAGCTAAAATTTATAACATTCATTTTAATAATAAAGATGGTGTCTATAATTATGTGGAGTTTTTTTTTTGCCTCCAGAAGTCAGTGTGTATTTAGCCACTTATTGTAGTAAACCAATATATTTCACTGTCTTCTTTACCATTTCTTACACACATAAATAAAAGTCCCCTGAGGCTCTACTCTGTGTTTTTCTACAGTGGAAAAGTACATTCAATTTTCACAGAAAAAGCAGACCCACTCCCTCTACCTTACTTTACTTCTATCCTATTCTCCTCTCATAGGTAGACCTCTTATTAACCATTCCCTGGTAAAAAATATTCTATATCTTCAATGTAGACCAAGTTTTAACTACTCAAATCTCTGTATTTGCAATAGAGGACTGAAGAATGTTTTCCTCTTAGACTTAAGGATTGTTAAACCATGACAATCTGAGTTTCCTTGTGGAGTGGTAGAAGAAAACTTCATCCTCCCCTGTTCCCTCTGCCTTTTTCAGACAAATCTATTCCAGTAAACCTATTCCAAAAATGAAACAGATCAATTCAGGAAAATTGTCCTCCCATTATTATAGGTAGAAAAGCCAGCTAGATATATGTAGGCAGATAGATAGGGCCGGCTCTTGAAAGACTTGCAAAAAAAAGGACATCCTCAAAGGTCAACACCATCAATGAGGAACTACACTTCCAGATAGCAGAGACCGGCAGACCTCATCTCCCAGGATGGAATGTCAAAGTCTGGATCCGGCCCCTCCCTGGAATGCTACGATTGCTAATTACCCAGACAGCGGGCCAGGACTCTGAACCACCTGGAGGAGTTTCCCCAACAAGAAAAACCCTCTAGGGCTTGATTTCGCATTGGACCCTATTCAATCAAAGTTGCTGAAGTAGCTATGCTTGTCATTTACCCATTGGTTAGCCACGGTTTGCCCATTTCTTTCAAATCTTATTGGAAGCCCCCACTGCACTCATTGGTTAATTGTAACCCATCTACTTTTTTGAATCTTATTGGTAGCCCCCTATTTCAGACCCGCCTCACCTCATGGCTTTGCTCCATAAAAGCCCTCTAAAAAGTGAGGCAGGGGGGTTACCCACTTTCCGGGTCCCCCCTTCTGTCTCTCTTAAGGCAAGAGCTTTCTCGCTCAATAAAATTTTCCTACTCAAACCTCCGTCGTTCCTAAAATTCATTTTTCGATTTTTAGAGAACACGAACTCACGTTTCAGGTGGGGAGTTAGGCCTTAACTCTCCTGCCTCATCATCATAACTTTTTCTTTCTTTCCTTCCTTCCTTCCTTTCTTTCTTTCTTTTTCTTTCTTTCTTGAAAGAAAAGCTCCTTCCTCAGGTTACCTATAACCATAATGTTTTCAAGAAACCCAGCTATCTTCTGTAATAACCACATTGTTATGAATTATACATTTTGGTTGTTGCATGACAACTCCCCTAGGATGTGGTAAAAGGTTTTTAAAGGAAGAATTTCTGATTATTTGTAAACTTTATTGCCATATTTTCTTGAAATAGTGATCGTGAGGGGTTAAAAGTGAAAGAAAAACTCTCAAGTAAGTGTAGTTATTTTAATTTACATAGTCTTCAATTTGTTAAGCATGTTGTGTGTGAAAGGAGGGTATAGGAGAACAAATTGTAGCTTTCTTTCTTTTTTTTTTTTTTTTTTGAGACAGGGTCTCGCTTTGTAGTTCAGGCTGGCCCTGAGCTCACTATGTAGCCCGGGCAAGCCTCGAACTCAGCAACCCTCCTGCCTCAGCCTCCCGAGTGCTGGGATGACAGGCCTGAGCCACCACACCCGACATTGTGGTATGCGGTGTTGATGGCTGGTGGGCGTGAGTCTCCACACCCAGCACTGTATGTGGTTACTGGGATCGAACTCAGGGTCTTGTGCTTACGAGGCAGGTGCTGGAAGCATTGAGCTAAATCTCTGGCCCAAATTGTAGCTTTCTTGAACTTACAAACCATTTCCTCAGCAGAACTTTGTCTTTACTACTCTTGATTGTGACAAGATGCTATTTTTCTTTTATTGTTGATGAAATTTTCATTTTACTCCTTATTACAGATCTTCTACAGCAGCTGTAGGTATAGCCCTTATTCAAAATCTTGAATTTGTCTTCTTGTGTCTCTTCAAAGAATAATACGAAATTATTGGGGAGGTCTGTCTTCAGCTTGGTTGCAGGTCTCAGTCTCCATTTTCCCCCCTCTTTCTCCTTTTCACTCTTCATCTTCATTTTCATTTTTGTTTTCTCCTTTTTCTTTTGCAGGAGCTCTTTCAAGACTGTTTCCAGAATAAAACTGATACAGGGGAGCAAAGTTTAGCTCCCAACCCGAAACGCGAGTTCATGTTCTCTAAAAATCAAGGAATGAATTTTAGGAATGATGGAGGTTTAAGTAGGAAAATTTCATTGAGAAAGAAAACTTGTGCCTAAGAGAGACAGAAGGGGGAACCCGGAAAGATGGGTTGCCCATCCATCTCACTTTTTAGAGGGCCTTTATAGAACAAAGCCATGAAGTGAGGCAGGCTCAAAGTGGTGCCTTCCCATAAGATTCAAAAGAAATTGGCAAACTATTGTTAACCAATGGGATTACAGCAAGTACAGTTGCTTAAGCAATACTGATCAGATGGGGTTCAGTGAGGAATCAAATCATATAAGGTTTTTCTTGTCAGGAGACTTCTCGAGGAGGGCCAAAGTTCTGGCCCTCTACCCCAGGGAATTTGCAATCACTGCATTCCCAGGGAAGGGGGTTGATCTGGAACTTGACCCTACATCCTAGGAGGAGAAAGAGCTCTGTCAGTCACTGCTATCTGAGAGTGTAAATTTTCAATGATGGTGTTGACCTTTGGAAGGATCGTCTTTCTTGCAAGTCTTTCAAGGGCTGGCCTTACCTATCTACCTACCATATATATGTCTAGGTAGCTTTTCTACCTATAATAAAGTGATGAGAGTTTTCAGAAATTTATATACAATATTTAATATCAAAAAATGGTATTTGTACCTTTTAAATGATAATTGAAAAAGATGGTAAAAATAAAAATAGTTGGAAGGAATGATCAACTGATTTATGGATGCATGGAATAGAAATGCAAAAGGAGGGGCTGGGGGTTTAGCTCAAGTGGTACCATGCTGACCTGGGATGCACAAGGGCCCGAGTTCGATCCCTGGTACCGGGGGGGGGGTGTAAAAGTAGTGCCTATACTAAAAATTCCCAAATCATCTTTGCATAAAGTAAAACATACAGTACTAGACTATAAACAGCCTGAAGTTGCATTATTACCTTATATCATTCAGCAAGTTGATGCATGTGACAAGTATGTAGTACCTTCTGTTATGAAACGTTCTAATATATTCAAAAAAAGAGCAATTTGTGTAATGAACCCTTATTATTCAGTTTCAAACATTATCAACACAGACCAATTTTCTTTCATTCCTGCATTAAGTTCTTTAAGATTATATTACAGTTCAGACATAAGTGATTTTATCTGTAAATACTTCAGTATGTTATAGTACTTAAATTCAATATTTAAAGGAGGGACAAAAAGTAATGTGAAATAGAAACTGATTTTACATATTTTTTGGCAGTGATGTCAAAGAGTAAATTTCAGCAAGTAAAAATTCCTTTAATAGATTTGAACAACTTCTAACTCACAAAAAATACTAACCAACTTGACCTGTATCTTTAGTTGCATTTTCTTTCTTCTGCAAGACTGAGATAAAGACTGAAATTAAATTCAGCCCAGAAATTCTTCGGTAAACATGTATTATAAGCTTTATTAGGAACCCAATAATGTAGCATTCACTACCACATTGTTTAAAAATATAAATGCTCACGGATTGAATTTTTTAGTCAAAATCATCCACTAAATGAGAAATATAGAATAACATTATAATATACATAAGAAAGTACACACTCTGTAAAGATTTCTTAAAGTTTAGTTTTCTGAAACATGCCATAGTTATATAAACTCTGTGAATAGCACTTATAATTAGGTGGATAGGTTTGTATAAAGTTCCCTCAAACATTACACATTTTTCCCCCTTGAATCTGTCTTGATGAAGACAGAGTAGTTAGGATGCCTTTCAAGAAGAGTCTTTGAGACTGGCTTGTGAAAAGAGTTTAGACAGAATCAGAGACGCCAGCTGAAAAAGTAGAGCCGGAATGCTTTAGGCTGTACTTGATAAGAGATTCTGGTCAGAGCTCAGCAGATCAAAAGGCCGATAAATATTCTGCTGATAAAGACCAAGCTCAGGCGGCTTCTGCTGAGAAGATGACACTGGCCATTGAACTCAGACAGTGTGCAGCTTGCTTTGGGAAAAAGTTTATCTGCACTTTACTCATGTCCAGAGTTTTTGCTCGAAAGTAAACAAAAAATGTAAACGATTACTTGAGGGCATCACAAAAACTAGCAGAACATCACCCCATACAGCTTCAGAATTATAAAAGTGAAAGACTGCCTAAGGAGGGGGCCCAGAACATCATGTTCCAAAGCAGTAGCAGCCTAAAAATGTTACTCAAGATTTTGTTCAGGGAAACTGGATCCCTGCAGGAAAGAACAAATGAGCTGCCTGCTGCTTCAACTGATCACAAAACGTGACATCATCCATGTGCTGCTTGTTTTAGGTAAACACAAAACACAAGAGTTGTGGAGACAAAAAGCCTTCCACCCGGGTTTCATAAAGGCCCGGCAGCCAGGCAGTGTCCCCCTGAGACAGCAAGATATAAAGCAGTTACTGTAAAGCCAAAGGCACAGTAGAGACCTGTTTGTCATGCTAGGTTTTGATCTTGCATTGTTCTTTCTTGCTAGCCTCCTCTTTAGAGTTTTTAAAATAAAATATCTATCTTGTGCCATTAAATATTAAAATTGTTTAACTTCCTTTGAATTTATCAGGGACTTAGAGCTAAGAATTTGCCTCAAATCTCAGAAGAGACTTTAGACTTTTCACCAATGTAAAACTCTTAAGACTTGGACAAGTCTTAGAAATAGACCAAATCTTTTGCACAAAGCCATATGTATAAACTTTGGTGTGGTCATGGGCAGAATGTTAGATATGTCTCCAAAACCTCATGTGGTCATTGGTGGGGGTTTTTCAGAGATGGATGGATCTAGAGTATGTAATATTAAAGTTAATTCCTGTGAAGATGCTAAGATCAAGGACACTAAGGTTAAGGGTGTGCATGCTACCTGTCCTGAATAGAATAGGTAAGATATAAAAGATAAAAAGAGCTGCAGTTGCCCCTTCCTGCTTTGATGCCTTCTGCCTGCCATAAACTATTTTTCCTCTACCATGTCTGCTTCCATCCACCCTGATCTAGAGCCAACTAATTATAAATTTAAACCTTCACAAACTGTGAGCTAAATAAACGTTTTCTCTCAGGGAGGACGAGTAGAGTTAGAAACAAAGGAGCTGAGAGTATCATTACCTTCCCTCCATTTAACTATTAACAGCACATTATGGGCATCGCTGCTTCCATTATTCTAAGAAAGGTGCAACATAAAATGACAAAACTCCAAGAGATCACCGTTCCCTAGGCAGCAGAGCACTGGTGCCAGGGGAGATTCAGTGGGGAACAACCAAACCCATAGGTGCCTGTGTCTTTAAATACTAAAAGCACCGTCTCAGTTTCTCCTCTCCCCACTTTTCCTGTTGATGCTGCTACCTTTCCCATGATCTTCAATAAACATGGCCACTTACTATTTTCTATTGGGTATACACTTGACAATTCTTCCCCGGTTGTACACAAAAACCTGGGCTATTATTGGCCCAGGTTTTCTTAACATGCTTGTTGCCAAGATATTCCTGTCTTAGATCTAATGGGCTGAGTCCCTTGTAAATAATATATGGAGTACAATGGGGGGGGGCTGAGGAAATCATTCCCCTCCACCCACTTGAGTTCAGCAATCATCCTGGAGCTATTCCATTATACTGAGAGGATCTGTTATTCTAAGAGAGAAAAAAAAAATAAAGTAACAAAGACCCAGAAAAATCTTTGACTTTTTTATGAGAACACATACTCTTGGCTTTACTTCTATCACTGTTTCCATACTCAAAACTTAATGGTTCATAAATTTGTACTACATCTCTTAAACATAATTAAATGAGGATAAATTCTGGAAAAGTCCTGCATACTAGACAGCCCTTAAACCTGAGTATGTGGTTGAGAAACTGTAGGAACTAATTTAAGGACGCGAGGTAAGAAGCCTTGCAATGGTATACGAAGACCGTGATGGGTGATTCTGGTTAGAGCTCAGATGATCAGAAGGGTGATAAAAATGCCAAAAGTAAATGGCAAGTTCATGAAGTTTCGAGAGAATTGGACTAGAAGCTATACATGTTATATGCTGATCAAAAAATTGGCCTACCTTTTGTTCATATTCTGACACTGTGCTAGACGTGGAACTGAAGGGTCTTGAAGCTATACATGTTATACTCTGACAAAAAAAGCCCTATCTCCATTAGGCCAATCTCTCTAACAATCACTGATGAAAAAATCCTCAGTAAGATACTGGCAAATGGAGTACAGAGATTCATGAAGAAGATCATACATCCTGACCAAGTTGGCTTCATCTGAGGGATGCAAAATGGTTCAACATACACAAATCAATAAATATAATATACCATATTAACAAATTCAAGGACAAAAACCATACAGACATCTCAATAGATGTAGAAAAAGCATTCATCAAAATCCAACACCCATTCATGATCAAAACTCTACCGAAAATTGGAATAGATGGACTTTATCTCACACTAATAAAAGCTAATTATGAAAAACTAATAGTCAGCATCATTCTATATGGTCAAAAACTGAAACCTTTCACATTAAGATCAGAAACAAGACAAGACATCCACTATCACCACTCCTGTTCAATATAGTGCTGGAAACATTAGCCCCAGCATTAGACAAGAGAACAAAAGAAAAGGAATAAGGATAAGAAAGGAAGAAGTTAAATTGTCATTATTTGCTGAGGATATGATACTCTATATAAAAGATACTAAAAACTCAACCAAAGAACTACTAGACTTAATTGACAAATTTAGAAACATAGCTGGATAAAAGATCAATGTTCAGAAATCAACACCCTTTTTATACAGAAATAACAGACTCACTGAGAGAGAAATTGGGGAGTCAATCCCTTTCACAATAGCATCCAATAAGATGAAATATTTAGGAATCAATCTAACAAAGAAAGTAAAAACCTCTGAAAACTACAGTACACTGAAAAAGGAGATTGAAGAGGATATCAGAAAATGGAAAGACATCATTTGTTCATGGGTAGAAAGAACTAATACTGTCAAAATGGCTTGACTACCACAACTATTGTATAGATTCAGTGCAATCCCAATTGAAATCACAACAGAATATTTCACAGATCTAGAGAAAATTATCCAAAAATTAACCTGGAACCACAAGAAACTTAGAATAACAAAAGAAATTCTAGGCAGCAAAGACATGGCAGGGGGTATTATGATCCCCAACTGGAAACTATATTATAAAGCCATTGTGATAAAATCTGCATAATGCTAGCAAAGTACCAGACCTGAGGATCAGTGGATTAGAAGATCCAGAATCAACTTCTGATACACTAAGCCACCTCATCATTGACAAAGGAGCCAAACATCTTTAATGGAGGAAAGATAGCCTCTTTAATAAATGGTGCTGGGAAAACTGCACTTTAGCCTGTCAAGGACTAAAGCTAGATCTATCTCTTTCACCATGTACTAAAGTAAAATCAAAATGGATTAGAGGCCTAAATATTAAAACAGAAATACTAAACCTTGTGCAAAGCAAGTTAGATAGAACTCTTGGAGACATTGGATTAGGGAAAGATTTTATGAACAAAACCTCTATAGCATGAGAACTAGCAGAAAGAATCAGCAAATGGGATCTCATCCTATTAAAAAGCTTCTTCACAGCAAGAGAAACTGTTGGCAGAGTGAAAAGACAATTTGGGGAAAAAATTACCTGCTGTTTCCCATACAGAAGGCTACTATCTGGAATATATAAAGAGCTTTAAAAAAATCAGTCCCTTGAATTTAAAGAACCAATTCAAAAATAGGCAGCTGAAATGAACAGTTTTCAGAGGAAGAGGCAAAAGTAGCTAAGAGTCACTTGAAGAAATGTTCAACATCACCAGTCATTCGAGAGAGGCAGATGAAAACAACACTGAGATTTCATCTCACTCCATAAAGAATGGCTGCGATTGCAAAATTAACCAACAACAAATGTTGGCAAGGCTGTGGGGAGAAAGGAATCCTTCTCTATTGTTGGTGGGAATGTAGACTAGTGCAACCACTGTGGAGAACAGTATGGAGATTCCTCAGAAAACAAGGATTAGACCATTTGACCCTGTTATTTCCCTGCTAAGAATATACTCAAAGGAATTAAAAGAATCATATCACAAAGACATATGTGCACTCATGTTCATAGCAGCTCAGTTTGTGATAGCCCAATCTTGGAAACAAGTCAGATGCCCATCAACTGGAGGATGGATAAGGAAGATGTGTTTTTTGTTTTTTTTATAAAATGGAGTATTACTCTCAGCCATAAAGAACGATAAGTTTGAGTCATTTACGTGCAAATGGACACTCTTGGGGACAAACTAATAAGAGAAATAGGTCACAGATACATAAATACCATATCTTTTCTCTAGTATGAGAACCTATAGATGTAAATGAGTTCTAGAATGTATGATAGATTTTGTGAAATAGGAAATATTCAAAGTGAATGTGGTAAGGGAAAGAAATAAGGGGAAAGAATAAATATGATCTGGAAAGAAAAAGAAATAGTATGTATATAAGGGGTGGAAGGTTGTGGGTGGGTAGGGATATGGGTAAAAATGAGAATTAACTCATGTCATATACTGGTACAAATTCCCCAATGTTGAGTGTGATTGTGAGCTGTACATAAAATGTACCAATAAAGAATTCAATTTAAAAAACTTAAAAAATTTTTAAAAATGAAAAAAACCCTAGGATTAGAGGTCCCATTTTGACCCTGCTATTCCTCTGTTGGGTATGTAGCCAAACCCTTCTTATTCATTCTCTCTCTCCCTCCCCCCCTTCTCTGGTGGATGAAAAGAAGCCATGCCCCTTTAAGAAACCATAGCAACACACAGATGCAGGTGAGGCAGGTGACACAGAGCAATCATACATTGCTAAATGCTGCTTCTGCCCTCGCAGCCAATCATATCCCGCCGTGAACACTGCACCCGCCCTCTCATCCAATCACATTCCAAGGCACCCTTTGTGAATGACGGTAACCTCCATGAAATGGTAATTAATAAAGAGGCTCCCTAACACGTGTTTGCCTGGTTGCTGAATTCCGTGTCACCGCTCACCCTCCCAAGGCTGTTGAATTACGGAGACAGCACAGTAACAGGCCAGATTACACTAGGTACATACATATAAGAATTAAAAGATTAATATCCCAGTGACATACGTGCACCAGTGTTTTTAGCAGCTGGGTGATAGCCAAATCTTGAAAACAGTCCAAATGCCCACCAACTGGAGGCTGCATAAAGAAGATGTCATTAAAAAAAAAAAAGTGGAGTATTACTCTGCCATGAAGAATGATAAGTTTGAGTCATTTATACTCAAATGGAGGTACCTTGAGGACATACTCATAGTGAAATAAAAAAAAATAGGTTATAGATGTGTAAATAGCATATCTTTACCCTGGTATGAGAAACCAAAGATATAAATGGGATCTAGAGTGTATGACAGATATTATGAAATAGAAAATATTCAAAGAGTAAATGGGATTAGGGGTAAATAGTGTGGGGAAAAATATGATGGTAAAAAAACGAAGCAAACTCATGTATCTACAAGGTAGGGGGTTGTAGGATGGGCAGGGAAATGGGAAAAAATGAGAATTAGGTTGTGTCATATACTGGTACCAATTCTCAATGTTGAGTGTAACCATGATGTATATATAAAATATACCAATACAATAAATTAATTTTAAAAATAATTGTAATAAGGGGCCAGAGATTTAGCTCAGTGGTTCTGGCGCCTGCCTCACAAGCGCAAGGTCCTGAGTTCGATCCCGATAACCACATACAGTGCTGGGTGTGGAGACTCATGCCCACCAGCCATCAATACCACATACCACAGTGCCAGGCATGGTGGCTCACTCCTGTAATCCCAGCACTCGGGAGGCAGAGGCAGGAGGATTGCTGAGTTTGAGGCTTGCCTGGGCTCCATAGTGAGCTCAGGGCCAGCCTGAACTACAAAGCGAGACCCTGTCTCAAAAAAAAAATAATAATTGTAATAAGACCCCAATGCTGTATTTTCCACCTCTCATGTAGCCCCTTACCTAATTATGTGATTCTGTGCTCCTTGTGTCTGTGTTACCTGCATGCCTCATATCTGTGACCACACCTCCTTTTCTAGTTTGTTTACCACCCTGTTTGTTCTGGGAGGGGGTAATTGCTTTGGAAGGAATTCCAGTTTAGTCTCAGGCAGCAGTAAATACTGTGCCTCCAAAACTCCCCAGTGTGTCTTCCATTGTTCTGTCCTGGTTTGATTTATTTTCTGCTGCTTCACCTTAATGGCATCTCAGTAATCAGAAATTGTTTCAATAAAGGGGGAAAACTTGTTGAATTGGTGCCCCTTTGAACAGAATTGAGGCTCGATTCACAAAATGAAATGGAGATGCGCTGAAAATAAGAAGAATTTTCTTATTTATATATGAACGTATAGTAGTAAAATAGTACTAGAACAGTTTGAGAACATAATACAGTTACCACTCCAGTAAAGCAACACCGGTAACATTTCAACATGGGTAATCAGCACGGAGGGTTCCAGCACCAAGAGCAGTGTTTAGCTTGTCCTCTCTACAGTGCTCCTGAATGGCACCCTGTTGTAGCACAGTGCAGATCTCCCCTATAGCTTCTCTGTTCCTTCAGTTTATGTTGCCTCTTCAAACAAAAGTGGCTCCCTGCTAGCAGCTTTTGCTGATTCACACCTGGGTTCTGGGAGGGGGGGACCAGCCCTTCCCAGAAGTCAGGATGTGACCATTTGCCATTTGGTCCCAGAAGGAGGGGTCCGTTTTCTTGAGCGAGCAAATGGTTTGCATTTAGCATATTCTGAGAACAAATGGTGTATTTAGCACACTGAAGGAGACCTGGTTCTTGCAGGCTAACTAACTTTCTCTTGCCCAAGCTTGTACAAGGCCATAAACTCTTTTAACATTACAGCGATAGCTCATAATCCAAAAGCTGAAACACAAGATTTTAAGAGCGCTCCTGTGCCCCCTGCTTGAGAAGGGCCTCCTGGGCAATTTATTTACCAGTATTCCTCTCACTGTGTTCTGCTATACAGTAACTCAGAAGCACCCCTCTTGGATCAAAAGGGTCTGATTACTGTGCTTGCTTGTGGCAGGTTTTGGCATTTATCTACATGGTTCTGGTTTTATGGACGTGCAGAACTCAGGAGTTGTGAGGTCAAGAATATTTTGATACAGATTTCAAAGGTATACCTTAGAGGTTAGGTAGGGAGCCACTAAGAATGTAGTGCGTAAAGCTATGTGAATGAAACAAACGTTGCCATGGAGACCATAGGAAGTTAAAGATGCTGGTATGTGATTGGAGCCAGAATCAAAGAGAGGCCATGTGGGCTGCAGTGAACAAGGCCGTAGGAGCAAGGCCACCCAAGTCCACTGAAAATTACCTCTCACAATCATGGGACTCAGATTTCTTACATGAAGCTACAGAACTTGTTTGCTGTTCTGAGTTTTAGTAGGCGTTCTTGCTTTGTTCCTGATTTTAGAGGGAAATTTTTTAGTCCCCCCCGTTTAATACGGTATTGGCGGCTGATTTCTCATTTACCAGGTTCAAGTACAGTTGCTCTGTGATAGCTGCCTAACTGTGTCAATCCGAGGAAGAAGCACTCAAGTCAACTGACTCAGGATGGTTCTAGATGTGAAAGGCCCACACTAGTAAGGGCTGTCTCGAGAACGCTATCCAAGAGAAAGGAAGAAGAAAGCCTGCTGCTTTTGTTTTTTTCAAGAGCTCCAGTCTTTGCCTTCATATTGGACATTGTCTTCAGTCTAGACTCTTTAGCCTACAAAACAGACACTTCAGCCTTCTTTAGCCTCCTGACAGATGCTCACAGACAACACACTGATCTCCAGGCTTTTCCCTGCATGTTTCAGGTCTTCAGGTCGCAGTCTGTCTGTGTTGGCAGCTGTTGTAAGCCAATCTCGTCAATTCTTATGTATTTGTATATCTTGGATTAGACCCGTTTCTCTAGTAAGTACTGCTGATAAATATTTTGGTACTGAGAGTGACTCTAGAGAAACAAAATTGTAAGATGAAATTCTTTAGTAGCTTTAGGGGTTTCTGGGGTTGACTCTAATTTGATGGGGCCTAATGATTGCCATGGTCTCTCTTACTAATACTGTGAATGATACTGTTAGTTCTTGGTGCAAACTGTTTAAAGTAATATGTGGTGTAGGCTCATTTACTTCTCCTAATTTACCACTTGTGAAATGTAAAGAATTTAGTGACTCAATATATGAAATCTTTGAATATTTTTGACAGAGTGGAAATATGCTAGCTAATTGCTGTTAGTATTTATGGATAAATGAGTGAAAGAAAACAATGAGCTTAAAATATCCATAGGCAATCTCAATACTTCTAATTGTGAGGATAAATAAAAGAAAACAAGAAGCTCAAAGGTTCAAATGCCAAAATTCCTCTATATTTTTTTAAAATTTTTATCTTTATTGGTACATTGTGTATACACATTGTGATCACACTCAACATTGGGAATTTGTACCAGTATCTGACACACTTTAATTCTAATTTTTTCCTGTTCCCCCACCCACCCCACAATCCCCTAACCCCTAAATACATAAGCTTTGTTTGCCTTTTTAAAAATTACATCACATTTTTTCTTTACCCTTCATTACTCTGTATCTGCTCTAGAGTCACTAAGTTTATCATTCATTCTTGTCACCATCTCTACAGCCATCTGAGAAATTATTTCTGCTTTGATTTTTTTTCTAAAACCTTGTTTATTTACTTTATTACTTTTGCTTTTACCACTTGACAGAGTAGAGGTTTCAGACTGTTCCACCTTACTGTCCTCTGAGTTTGCTTCTGGTGAGCTGGAAGTCTGGGAGGGGGTGCATCTTATTTAAGTGTTTTCTCCTTTATATTGTTTTTAAAAAGTTTAATTCCTGGATTGATGCTTGTCATTGCTTATGCAAAATAGATTTATTGCCAGTATTTAAAACCCTTAGAAAATGACTAATTCTCACAAGTGCCTTCCAGGGGTAGCTGGATTTTGGGTTTTGAGTCTGTTGCATGATCCTATCTCTTCAACTTGTTGAGAATGAGAAGTTTCCGCCTACTTGTCCCAACTTCCAGTTCTTTGGCACTGCCCTGTAGTTTGTGTTTTTTAAAGACCCTTAGGCAATTTCAATCTTCATATACCAGGAGGAACAATTGATTAGCACAATAATATCATCTGGGCTAAAGTAGTACAATCAGCAATAACAATAGCATCAAATACAGCATAGAAAATGACAGACTGTGGTAACTATTAATTTGCTACCTTTAACCATGTGAACTAGATATGTGGTTATGTAGCAAAATCTAGTATGAATCAAAACTTGCATGCAATAAACAATGCCATAATATGTCAATTTTATCCTTGGAGAGAGGATTTAAAAGGCATTAGGGGAAAAACAGAGAAGTCGAAGAGGAAGAAGTCAGAAGGAAAGCTGGAAGACAAACTTTAGGAAAATCGTGAAAAGGATGGGGGAAGAAATTAAAAGAATCAAGCAAAGTGACAAGAACAAAAACTAGTAACTGTGTTCAAACAACCAAGAAAAAATAAAATAAGAAACAAAAAGGAGGAAAAAAAGGCAACATGAACAGACAGAGCCTAGAGCTACACTGATTAATCCCAGCAAACCAGCCATAGTTTCATGGTTGGGGACTGGGTAATCCCAGCTGGCCTGTTCCTTTCGTTTCACTGAAGTGCAGACCAGGTTCTGGCTATTTGGCTGGAACAGGGTCTTGAGGAGAGGGAGAAAAAATGATGTGGGAGGTATTGTTTCCAAGGAAATTCCATATGGTGAGTGCTATCAATATGTATGCTTGAAATGTACCAATATAGGTTTTGTTATAAAAAGATTCAAATTCCCAAATTGAGGTACATATTTTTTAATAAACTGAACTTATTGGTACATCTTTGGTATGATCATATTCCTCAATGCTAATTTGTATCTGTACAAAATATGCCTTGATTCTTATTTTTTTCCCATTGCCCTCCCCTACCTGAGGCACATCCACACCCTCATATATATAATTTTTACTTCAATTTTTCTCCTTTTATTTTCAGCTCCTGCCTCCAGTTTCACAAGCCTTTCCAGTATTAGGTTCAGGACTCTGTTTCTCAGTGAGAAGCTAAATTGTCATCTTAGGCAAACTACTTCCTGTTGAGAGAGGTCTGTTCTTTCTTCCTGTATTTCTGACATGTATGAATGACAAATAGATTACAACAATCTGAGATTATAATAAAGTACATTTAAATTTATTTTGCTAAACAGAAAAATAAAATAAATGACTGTTGGGGGCCGGAGATTTAGCTCAGTGGTTCCGGCACCTGCCTCGCAAGCACAAGGTCCTGAGTTTGATCCCCAGTAACCATACACAATGCTGGCCATGGCGACTCATGCCCATCAGCAATCAATACCACATACCACAGTGCCAGGCACGGTGGCTCACGCCGGTAATCCTAGCACTCGGGAGGCAGAGACAGGAGGATTGCTGAGTTCAAGGCTTTCCTGGGCTACATAGGGAGCTCAGGACCAGCCTGAACTACAAAGTGAGACCCTGTCTCAAAAAAACAAAAAACAAAAAACGAAATGACTGTTAGCACAAATAACCTGGAGTCCCTCTTGTTGGGACCAAAGAATCTTAATTTTATAAGTCACCCCATCTGATGTTTTAGCTGTAAACAAACACTGTACTTTATAAAGAAGTTTTCTAAGCATGGAGTGCAGATTACTATCAACTGGGTGGTATGAAAAAAATGAAATCTATTTTTTTTTTATTTTGGAGGCCATAACCCCTAAACCATTGTTACAGAAAGGACACTACACTCGTTCCTGAGGCCTTGGGGTTCAGTGTAACCTACACTTATTGTCCAGTTTCTGATTGCCGATAATCCTTGGTACTCTCTGGGTGATAGTCTCATTACTGCACCACATCTCTGCACCCACATTTGCATTGTATTCTCTGTATCTTTATCCTCTTTGCTGTCTCATATATCAGGGCTGCTGAGATAGTCCAGGATGAGTGCTTTACTGTGAAATCCTTACAGCATGGATAGCGTTCCTTTTTCCAAATAGGGTTGGATTAACAAGTTCCAGCTATTAGAATATAGTCATATCTTTGAGGGAGGGGCACAGTTCAGCACACTTTAAGCACCATTTTTTTCTTTCTTTTTTGAGACAGGGTCTCTCTTTGTAGCTCAGGCTGGACCTGACCTCACTGTGTAGCCCAGGCAATCCTAGAACTCAGCAATCCTCCTGCTTCTGCCTCCAGACTGCTGGGATTATAGGCGTAAGCCACTATGCCCAGCACTGTGGTATGTGGTACTGATTGCTGGTGGGCGTGAGTCCCACACTCAGTATTGTTGTATGTGGTTACTGGGGATGGAACCAGGAACCTTGAGCTTGCTAGGCAGGTGTTGGAACCACTGAGCTAAATCTCTGGCCTGGAACATCAAAATATTTATATGGGGTGGTTTTTAAGGATTGCTATATATCTGCTTTATTAAAATAGATACCGATGTAGGAAAAATGTCCTAATAGCTCTGGTCCATTACTATGTAGCTATAAGTCACAAACTATAGAAATGATCCCTGAAACTATGTAGCTATTAGTATAGCAAAGTTCTGTGAGGTGTGTAGACCCATTTGTTTCTGCATTGAGTTACTCTGGACAGTGTTTCTTTAGTTACGTTTGCTTTTTAGAACATTTCTGGCTCTTAGTTTTGGCAGTTCCAATTTCATTGTCAAATAATAGTAGCTAAACTAATTTAACAATTGTAATAAAAATGTTTGCTGGAGTTTTTGTTGCGCACTGATCAAATGGGGTTTTGATGTTACACTTTAGAATGAATTTAAATGCATTCAAGCACCCAGAGCGAAGTTGTGAACACAGAAGAGACTGAAAATCATGGATAATGAATAATACCTGCTGAAACTAAAGATGTTCAAACAAGTGAAGACTTTGATGGTAAAGAAGGGGAGAGGAGAAAATGCTTGTGACCTTTCCATGGGAAAATGTTTGTAACCATAGAGGAAGCTAATCCTCTTGGAAGGAAGACATAGGATCAATAAATGGAAATAATATGGAAGAAAATTTCAGCTGATATAATGGAACTTATAATTTTAACAATAAGATACACTGCTTATGAAAATATACATTCTCCACATTGAAAAGAGTTGATCTGAGATTGGCTGGTAAATAGGTTAGCCTGTGAACATGATTAAACACCAACACGAGAACTTTTTAACCATGGTCATTGGCTTTCTACCACCTTGATAAATTCATTTTTCTGCATTTGTTTTATATTAATCTGCTCTCCCCGTCCTTGTTATGTATTTCTATTCTTGTGTCTGTCTGTCTCTGGTCTGTGCCTTAAGTCATTATAGGGTTCAAGTTTCCATCTGTAACCTGTAAGTCTTTAGAAAGCACACAGACTTGAAGTAGATATTCCTTTTTTATTTGCTGTATTACCTAAGGCAATTTTCCAAACTAATTTGAGATTTTATTTCCTTTTCCTGTGTAAAATAATATAAATAATACTTTTTTCTTGCTGATACCCTGTGCATGAGTGAAAGACATCAAAATCAGCATTCAAGGGTATCTTAGTCAGCTTTGAGTATTATAATAAAATACCACAGACTGGGTGTCTTAAATAGCAAGCATGTATTTCTCTGTTGTAGAAATTAGAGGATCCAATACAGGATGTATCTGTTTTGAGGTCTGGTGAGGGTATTCTTCTTGCTTTGCAGACAATTGTTTTGTGCTGTATAATCACATAATAACAGAAGATAAGAGGGAAGGGGGATGAAGGAAGGGAGGAAGAAAAGAGAAGAAAAGTGAAGTACTGGTTTCAATATTTTTATGTAACAAAACATCTCAGAGAAATTCCTTGTCTCCTAATTTTATAAGAGCACTAATCTGATCACTGGAACACTATCCTCACTACCTCTTTTAAATTCGATTATCTCTCAAAGGCCTACCCTCACACTGAAGTGTAAGCATTAAACATATAAGATTTGAGGGGGCACATTCATTCAGGTCATAGAAAATGATGAAGTATTAATAGATAATTCATTCTCTTTGAAATCAGGATTTTATTTTTTCATTTAAGAAAATAAGAAACCCTCCACAAGTAAATGTCTATACATGGGAGGAGTGAGGAAATAAATTCAACTCACTATTCTCAACATTCTAGAGGAAAATTACATGTAAAATACAAGATTTTTTTCTGGAGCCAGAAAATATCTTAAGGGGGAATGAAGTGTACATTGTTTCACAGAATTCTCTATTACATCTTATGGCAAGAAAAAAGGGCCTGTACGCTAAGTCCTATAAGCCCTAGGAGACTTCAACTGATATTATGAAGGCCTTGCTAATTCTGGTACATAATAAGTTTGCCTGAATCACTGAAGAAATTGTGGTAAAGGAGAGAATTAGAGTTAATTTACCTAGAAATAGATAAGAGACAGTGCTTTTCTTTCTCAACTTCACCCTAAGAAAAGGGCATGTAGTCTTTTGCTAACTTCTTTTACTTGATATTCTTACCTTTAATTCATATGACACTTTAGCGACTACCATGTTTTCTTCAAATTAGTAAATAGTAGATTTCCTCAATGACATAGGTCACGATTATCAATTTATAGGTTAGACCAAAATGGGAAGCAATGTTTTCTTTCTTTAGATAGCAATATAGATATGATGATTATGATGATTGTCTGTAGTGTATAAAACTCATTAAAGTCTTACCAGCTTAAAGTAGGTATATGTACTATTTCACTAATTTTTCACATGACCCTTCAAAGTAGAGGATATATTACAACCATTTTATAAGTGAATATAATGAGGTTAAATGAGATTAAATGATTTTCCTGGTGTTTCCTAATTATTTCTCTGGGATTAAGATCCCAGGCAGCTTCACTTCCACAGTCTGAGTTCCCCCTTAATTATTGCTAATGATTAGCCAAAGCAGGAACTGAGAATAAATTCTTAACTGCAAAGCTAATGTTCTTTTTATTGTATGACCACTACGGAAATGTATTTGTACCATCAAAGATGTTGGGAGGGCAAACTTACATCGGCCAATGTTCAATAATTTCATGTCTTTGTGAAGTTAGGTAGGCGGCTGGATTCTGTAGCTGGAAACATCTGCTTCTAGCTCTGACTGTTTAGAACCGGTGTGCACAGTCAAGGAAAAGACAATAACCGAGCAGCTGACTCTAGTGATAGAAAATTTGAAGATACGCTCCTTGTCCGAATCACCATTTGATAAACAGAAAGAGTTATCATTTGTCACAGCTGGGAGAGGCTAGAGTTAGCCGAGCTCCTTTACAAATTGGTTTCTGTATGTCTCATCTCATAATCACGTGAGTGGCTGTTTCCACAGACACCCACACTTCAGTTTCCCAGCTTAACCACATTCAAAAAAGAAGGCAGGCCTTCCTTACAGTAGCTGTAAACTGCTTTGGTATGTGTCTAACAGACAAGGCTTATCTGTCTTTCTCTGTGCATACAATGAGATGGGAATAGATAAAACCTGTAATGTAACATTATCTGAAAGAACTTCAGTAATTTCAGAGCTAAAGAAATATAATTTAATCCGTACAAACTGAGGCAAAACCAGAAAAGAAAGAAGGAACGACTTTTTTCTGTTTTTGACTTTCACAGGTAGGGCTGGGGCAATAACAATCAGTGCTTGAGACTTCAAGAGTACAAAATGGAAGTACACGTCTTTCATATCTGAACCAGAGCTATAGGTCTCTGGCAATGCACTGGAGAAGATAATTGGGTGCAGGAGCCTGTGTAGACACTGAAGGAGGCCAAAAACATAAGTTAACCAAGTTCCTAAACAGTACATCGTGTTTAATTTCCAACTTGTGATCGACGACAAAATTACTGGAAGTTAATTAGGTGTAAAAAACTTACCTGTTAAGAATCTGTACTTAAAAAAAAAGAATCTGTACTTAACGTAGAGTCAAAAGGCTAACAATGATCTTTTGTAGCACACACACAAGAAAATTTAGATGTGAAGTCTTTGAAAGGACCTAGTGTACAAAACATGCTGATTTGTGCATATTTTACTCAAATACAAGAAATATACACATATGATTCACATCAAAAATATTTTGAAGTCCAATGTGACCAAACACAAATATTTTGACTTGGAGGAAATCTAGTCACAGAGAATACCTGACCCAGGAATTCTGGGTCTTAAAATGATGAAGAATGCATAGTAGCTCAGTTTGTAGTAGCTCAATCTTGGAAATAACCCAAATGCCCATCAGCTGGAGACTGGATAAAGAAGATGTGGTTTTTCTATAAAATAGAGTATTACTCTGCCTTAAAGAATAAGTTTGAGTCATCTATACTCAAATGGATGTACCTTCAGAACATACTCACAAGTGAAATAAATAGGTCACAGATGTGTAAATATCATATCTGTTCTCTGGTATTAGAAACTGAAGATGTTAATGAGCTCTAGAATGTATGATTGTTGTTGTGAATATGCAAAGGGAAATGTGGTGGAGGTGTAAGTAATGAGGGGGTAAAGAAAAAATGTGATGTATTAAAAAAGGAAACAAAATTTATGTATTTAGGGGATGGGGAGTTGTGGGATTGGTAAGAGAATGGGAAAAAATGAGAATTAAATTGTGTCATATACTGGTACAAATTCCCAATATTGAACATGATCATGATATGCTGTGTCTATACAATGTACCAATAACGATAAAAATTTTAAAAATAATAATAATTCAAATAATAAAACCCATTAAAAATGATGAAGAATATTTATTTCAATTCATATATTCATCATAACCACCTAACGTGCTAAATTCTATTATTGCATTTTAGAGATGACAAAACTGAGGGACAGATGTGCTAAATGATTTTTCAAAAGTTACACTGACTAATAAGATATTGAAGAAGGTTCTAACAATATAGTCTGATACCGAAACTTGTGATGTTAACTATTATAACTAGTTAATGGAAAGAATGAGCTCAATAGAAAAAGTTGGGCGATGAACAACCCCAACTCTTTTCCTGTTGAAAGAGCCTAGACATTTTAGTTCCTTGTTCAAGATCAGTTGGTAGGTAAGTAGGAATTTAAGGAGTGGAGATACTTTGAGTGGGAATAAATGTGTGGCTTGAAAAGTAATTGCTATTTGATAAAAGAACAAAATCATTTTAACAATTTCAGCATAAACTATTCATCTCATTTTTTAAAATTTAAACCTTATTGATACCTTATATATACACATCATGATCATACACAATATTGAGAATTTGTGCCAGTATAAGACACAATTTAATTTTCATTTTTCCCATTCCCCTACCCACTCTACAACATCCCGCCACTTTATACATGAGCTTTGTTTCCCTTTCTTATTACAACAATATTTTTTTCTTCCCCTTGTTACTTACACCTACACCCCATTTCCCTTTGAATATTTTCTATTTCACAATATCTACCATATATTTTACAGCTCATTTATATCTTCAGTTTCTCGTGCCAGAGAAAAGAAACTATATTTACAGATCTGTGACCTACTTATTTCACTTATGAGTATATCTTTTCCATTTTATTAAAATAGTGCATGTTTGCTAGGACTATACTCGAAGGAATTAAAAGAGTCATTTGTAAGGACATATATGCACCCATGTTCATAGCAACTCAATTTGTGATAGCCCAGTCTTGGAAACAACCCAAATGCCCATCAACTGCAGACTGGATAAAGATGTGTTTTTTTTTTAATAAGATGGAGTATTACTCTACCATAAAGAATGACGTTTCATTCATTTATGTGCAAATGGATACACCTTGAGGACACACTAATAAGCAAAATAAATAGATCCCAGATATTCATATACCATATCTTTTCTCTGGTATGAGAACCTGTAGATGTAAATGAGTTCTAGAATGTATGATAAAATTTGTGAAATAGGAAATATTCAAAGGGAATATGGTAGGGGAAAATAATGATGGAAAAGAATAAATATGATTTGAAATGGAAAAGAAAGCACACACACATATATAGGGGTTTTTTCTGGCTTTACAGGGAGTTGCAAAATTGCAATGATCTCTTTAGCAATCATGGGCCATGATAGTAAAGAATCTATACCTTAGTTTGTAAAACAACCATTATGTAATTATTTGAGCTTTACTTTGGCCATCAGCTGAAGCTGGCATTTTAGATGCATATTTACAGTGAAATGAGAATGTTTTTGGTGTCTCTTGCTATTCTAACACCTTTTGAAAAAGTGAACGTTGATAATCTTGTTGAGTAATTTCCAAGAAGCGTAACAGAAGCATGGATAAGACAGCCTGTGTCATCTGGGAGGCAAGCTGTTCTCAATGAGGATGAACAAGGTAAAGCTAAGATTTTTGGATTATATAAGCATTCAACAGACACCTAGTAATAAAATGTCACATTAAATGGAAGGAGGAGAGTAAGAAGCTGGATAGAAAATAACTTCATAATTTTGCTCTCCTTCCATTGATAGTTGATGAGATCATAACATCTAAGGGTAGACAGCAATCTTGAGGTTATCTGGTCTTGTGTTTCTCAAGTGTCCAATAGTTCTTAAGCTTTTTGCAAAGTTTTTTCACACCTGCGACTACTTCCTCGTATCTATATTAATGTTCATAACTTTCTTTAGTCTACTCAAATTTTATTTCATTACCGTTACTTATCTTTTAAAAGGAAACATGTTAGGGCCAGAGATTTAGCTCAGTGATTCCGGCGCCTGCCTAGCAAGTGCAAGGTCTGATTCTAGTAACCATATACCACAATACCTGTCGCGGTGGCTCACGCCTGTCATCCCAGCATTCGGGAGGCAGAGGCAGGAGGATTGCTGAGTTTGAGGCTTGCCTCGGCTATGTGGGCTCAGGGCCTTCGTGAACTACAAAGAGAGACCCTGTCTCAAAAAAAAAAAAAAAAGAAACATGTTGCAATGTGTTTGAATGCCAGTGGCACCTGTCATAAAGAAGGGGGAGTATTTGTAAAAATGATAGACTACTTATAAACAGTAATATTAATTAATGAAATAAAATATTTATTCAAAAGAATTCTTAGAAAATTTTGTATATCAGCTGTTGCAAAATGGCTCAGGTCACACAGCAAGACAACTGCAAAAGGATAATTAACTTCCATATATTTCACAGAGGCAAGGCTCACATTAAGGGAACTTTTAAAAAGAGCTATTCCTTGAATTTAGTAGGCTGGCACATGGAATTCTCTGCTTAAATTCACTGAAATATTAACTTCAGAAACGCCATTCATGTCAGGTGCCTGCTGAAATAACATCAAAAGGTTAAAGACAGGAACTGAAATACGAGACAAGAAATCAATAGAGTTGGGCAGGGGAAAACACATTTATGTAGATACAATCAGAAGTGCAAAACTTCAGCTCCTACAGAGAGACAGGAAATCAAGACACCGGTCACATCCTTAACAGCTGCACAAGTCGCAGGAGTACAGGAAAGAGAGCAGAATAGGCAACTAAGAGAGGAATGTTAGGGTTAACTAGGAAGCCCAGTGAGCTAGAAGTTTGCAGCATAGAAACAAGGTAGCTAATGCCAGGGATTTTTCAAATCAATCAAATCAATCTTTACTAGTTTTTTTCTGGCTTTAGTAAACAGCCCAATTCTCTGTTCATTCTCCATTTTTATCTCCAGATACATATAAGTAGTATATGGTGGTGCCTAATATAGTTTTTCAAATCTAGCACAACCCTCCTGTTGACGCAGGAGAGTTAAAGCCTAACTCCCCACATGAAACACGAGTTCGTGTTCTCTAAAAATCGAAGAATGAATTTTAGGAACGACGGAGATGTGAGTAGGAAAATTTTATTGAGAGAGAAAGCTTCTGCCTTAAGAGAGACAGAAGGGGGAACCCGGAAAGTGGGTAACCCCCGCTACTTCACTTTTTAGAGGACTTTTATGGAGCAAAGCTACGAGGTGAGGCGGGTCTGAAATAGGGGCAAACCATGGCTAACCAATGGGTAAATGACAAGCACAGTTACTTCAGCAACTTTGACTGAATAGGGTCCAATGCAAAATCAAGGCCTAGAGGGTCTTTCTTGTCGGGAAACTCCTCCAGGTGGTTCAGAGTCCTGGCCTGCTGTCTGGGGAATGTGCAATCATTGCATTCCCAGGGAGGGGCCGGATCCGGATTTTGACATTCCATCCTGGGAGATGAGGTCTGCCGGTCACTGCTATCTGGAAGTGTAGTTTCTCATTGATGGTGTTGACCTTTGAGAATGTCCTTTTTGTAAGTCTTTCAAGAGCCGGCCCTATCTATCTGACTACATATGTCTAGCTGGCTGTTCTACCTATAATACCGTGACATCAACATGTTTCAAATAGTAGCAGAAGACTCCAACTAAAATTAATGTATTATGTTAAATAATTCATCATTTGATATTAGCTATAAATGAGCATTAGTAAAAGCATAGACAATTGCAGGATCTGGTTCCACATGCCTTTAAGCAGAACTTCAGAGAGTTATAAAGGCTCTGCCAAATCACCTAGCATAATCACTTTAAGTGGTGTGAGAAAATGAAGAGCTAGCCTTTTTTTTTTTTTTTTGAGACAGGGTCTCGCTTTGTAGTTCAGGCTGGCCCTGAGCTCACTATGGTGCCCATGCAAGCCTGGAACTCAGCAATCCTCCTGTCTCTGCCTCCCGAGTGCTGGGATGACAGGCATGAGCCACCATGCCCGGCAGTGCCAATGTTTTTAAATGTTTGATTTGGGGCTTTTCTTTTTTATTTTACAGTGAAAGTTAATTCATTGAACTGTGTGAGTTTGAAGAAGTTCTGGGTTATTCTTTTGTCAGGTTCTCTTCCAGAATAAGAAAAAAAAAAAGAAAAGAAAAAGTAATAAAATGACTTAAATAGTAAGATGCCCTCCAAACTATAACTTTTCAGTTGTATAGGTTTTTGTTTAGTAATTCTTGTGCTTTTAGAGAAGGAATATTCTACATATTGGTAACATTTTGCTGCATAAATTTTTACTCTTCATCTCCATCATGTAATGAGAAAGTACAAATGCGGCCCTTGTTTGTAGATATTTAAAAGTGATCTTCTCCTGTGGAGAAATTCAGTATATATTTATTGCAGTCAGAGTTTCAGCTGCCCCTTTCATTTTACTGCTACTGAGTCATCAGCATTCTGTGTTTTTGTATATAGATATTGCAGAAGTGACAATAAAGACATTCCTTTCTTAATAGACTGGTTCTCTTTGAAAAGAAAATTTTTGATGGATAGATGATCAAATTGCTTTGGAAAAACTCTTCCAAATCAATTTGTTTGCCAGAGTCTACTGAGAGGTACTTCACATGCTGCCTGCATTCACAGACATGTTCACTTCACCCTACATTTTTGGTTTTGTTGCAGAAAAATGAAGGGTTCAACAGATACAGTGCAGTGTGAGCCAAATAGTTCTAAAGACAAAAACCCTCAAGTTACCAGGTGACAGTGCAAACAGCCATACTGTGTTTAACAAATGTCTATGTTAAAAAGTTATCGGTATTAGTGTACCTTTTAGAAACATTTCTTAATAATAGTAATAATCATGGATCTTCACAATCTGTAATTTATATATAATCCACATAATCATTTAATTTATTTTGAAATATCTTCAAACATGTTACCTTAAAATAGTCTATTATAGAAATATTTGACTAAAAGTAGAGAAAATGATGAATCATAGTTATATTCATAACCCAGCTTTACTAATTAAGACCACATTGCAAATTTTTTATTTGTCTTCTATTGCTCTCAGTAGAAATCCCAGATGTGCTGGTATCTTATCTAGAATTGCCACACTAAGCATCTATAACTGATAGAACGGCCCCTTGATATGCAATCCTCAGACACCTAAATATTTACAGTACTTGATTGCTGCTGTATTAGAGAGTGCAGCTCTGAAATCTAAGGATCCTAGGAATCTTAGCTTCACTCTTCCAATATGCAGCTGTGTGGTTCTTTTGGGCTTCAGCTTCTCTTTCTGTCATATATGAGAGTTAAGTACCGTCTGTAAAACCTTGTACCAACGAGATGCTGGACTTGAAAAGTAAAAGTGATAATTTTGAGAAATATATTTCGTGATTTCTCCATTAGGTAGACATAAACAAAAGATCCAAATTTTGTATTTAAAAAAAATATAACATGCAGTAACATTTTGGATGAAGGATGGAAACTTAAAAGTTAGTGAAATATGTTTTGAGCAAGATTACTTCTATCTTCTGCGGAAATGTTTCCTGTAACTGCCTCCACAGGAACACCCGATAATTATTTGAAAACAATAATACCGTGGTTTCATCATCCTGACTGCCTTGCTGACTTTTAAAGGGCTAACTCCAGTTTAACAGGAGAGCTCTAGGTCCTGTGGCGCCCTCTTGTGTCCTCTCGCCTAACAGGGCACGGTGTGTCTTATTTCGGAACAGCCCCTTTTAATTTAAGCTTTCTTGTAGCCTGAACTGTTAGGACTTAGCCTTGAAATATGCAAAATTTTGCGTTTGACTAAGGGAAGACATGCTCTGTGAAAGAAATGTGGTTAAAGATGGGTGGATGCTTTATATTTTAAGTTTGCATTTTGAAACTTGAAAATTGTTCTAGAAAAGAGCTAACTGAAAATTGAAAGGTCACACAAGGCTCAAGCAAGCAAGATATCAAGACTTTATGAGAGTAATAAATGAGAATTTTCTACTGAAATATCTACATGAAATGATAAAAAGTAATTATCTTCTAAAATTTAAATTCTTTTTGCTATCTGTGTGCCGTATGGCAGAGAAACAGGACACGTTGTCCTGCAGCACCAGCACTCTGCACTTTATTACTTTACAATCTTCTATTTAGAGATAGAATTTCCTTTGAAAACATGAATATTTTATTCCTAATTCCTCGCTCTCTCACACAGGCTAGTTTTCTTCCTAATGCCCCCCAAGTGTTCAAGTGAGCTCTTTAACAAAATCCCCTTCTTTCTCCTTGTTGTTCATAAAAGGTATTGTCACCACTATTATTTTTGGGTGCATCAAAAATCTGTGCTCAAGGAAACCTTCCTTCACTGTTTCACTTTATACAATTCTTCCTCTTCTCTACATCTGTACCTATTTTCACACAATTAATAACTCCATTTTTTCCTGGATGTAAGAATAGTCTTTATGTTTGTTTTTAAATCTTTATTGTGAGTCTTTATGTTTTTTACTAATATTTGTTTGTATTACACTTAAAATTTTTAAGAAGTTAAAAAATAACTCCACTATGCTATAGTTTAATAGGGTGTTTCTACAAAGTATAGTTTTGAAAAACTTTAACTTATTTTAACAGGTACTCTTTTTTAGTTGTTCTCTGATTGTTATTTTGCTTTGCTCTCTCATTGGGGTTTTATATTTTAGACATACAGGTGTGAATCTGACATGTTTCAAAGTTTCTCATAGGATTTGTTTAACTCCCTATTATTTCTGAACTTTTAATTTCTGTTTTAGGGTCTTCCAGGAGTGAAATGTAGATCGACTTGAGAAATAAAACATCTCAGTTAATCAGAATTCTCAACTAGCCAAGTAAACAGTTCCTGACTACTCGTAATAGATGAATACCATTTCTATGCTCCAGCATTCTATGATACTTTTAAAATTCACAGTAGAATAACTGGCAGTTTTGATGGGATAGTTCCTTTATGTAAAATATTTCCATGAAAGCAAGCCTTAAGTTACTGTAGAAAAACGATGTTCATTGCTCAAAAGCTGTTTGTATCTGCAAAGAAAAAAAACCCACTTCCTGGATGTATTTTGCACCGAAACCAATAGAATTATTCATTAAATGTTTGAAAAGATCAGCTGGAATTTGCAAGATAGCTTAAAATAGAGAGTAAAAAGCATAAAATTAAAATCAGTGTTAAAATATTTATTTACACAGGGGACTTGTCTCCACTGATAAAAGGTAATACCGGATACAGTGTGGATCTACGAAGAGAAACAGTGAACTGGCACTACTAGACCCAAGAAAAACTGGCAGTTACTGTAAACTCTAAAAACACTTTGGCATTTTGCTCAGGCTTGAGTTCTCCAACTGCCTTTCCTTCTCCAACTCAGGCTAGAGTTGGAGAAGGAATCTGGTGGAGCCTCGCTCTTCACATTTGAAAATGTTTAATTAGGAGCCATTTTGAGAAAAAAGTTAATTGTTTCAGCACAAGCCACAGAACAAGGACACCTGGGCTGCTTTTGTCACCCTTCCACAGAACTGAGTGGGTGGTGGTGCAAAAAAGACGTTAACAGAGAGGTATAAAGCAAGACATAGACACCTTGAGAAATTTAAACTTGGGCTGGGAAAGGCATGCGAGTCGCACTTCCGGTAGTTATGTACGACCTTTAGGGATGAGTCGCTCTGAAAGCACTGGTAATGTTCAGAGGTCTGCATGAATTCCTGCTCTGCTGATGGCATCTAGCACAGAACTTAGCGATCTGTTTATGTTCTTTATGTACCAACATAAGCAAAGATAACCCTTAGCTTGGATGACTGGGAGAACCTGGGTTGTGAGGACCCAAGAGACTGTGGAGCAAGAAGGGAAGAACCTCTCAAAAGCACTGAATGTAAAGCTTTAAAGGCAGACTGTAAACGCATGACTTGGGATACATAGAAAGACTCAGGAAGTGAGAACTGCCAGAGCGACTACAACCTTAAGGCAAATGCCATTAACCACCCATGTCCACCAAGATAGCCAGGGAAGGATTCAGAATTGAAGCACAAAAACTTGAGTGTGAAAACAAAATAGGACCTAGTAGCGACTCACTGTATTTTCCTGATTTTTAGTAAATTACAATACTGTAGACCCTAAAGATAAACCACTTAGACAAAAAAAAAGGTGTAATTTTTTTTTCACTTATTTTCTCTGGGTTTCCTTACTGGCTTTGGAGGTATGGTTTTTTTTTTTTTTTTTTTTTGAGACAGGGTCTCGCTTTGTAGTCCAGTCTGGCCCTGAGCTCACTATGTAGTCCAGGCAAGCCTTGAACTCAGCCATCCTCCTGCCTCTGCCTCCTCAGTGCTGAGGTTACAGTCGTGAGCCACCACGCCCTGCGGTATGGGTTTTTTAAATTGAATTCTTTATTGGTACATTTTATGTTAGAGCTCACAATCACACTCAACCCTGGGGAATTTGTACCAGTGTATGACACGAATTAATTCTCATTTTTACCCATATCCCTACCTGCCCACAAGCCCCTTATATACATGCTATTCCTTTTTCTTTTGGAATCATATTTATTCTTTCCCCTTATTACATTCCCCCACCACATTCCATTTGAATATTTCCTATTTTACAAAATCTATTATACATTCTAGAACTCATTTACATCTACAGGTTCTCATACCAGAGAAAAGATATGGTATTTGCATTTGTGTGATCTATTTATTACATTTATTAGTGTGTCCTCAAGGTGTATCCATTTCACATAAATGAATGAAACTTATCATTCTTTATGGCAGAGTAATACACCATATAATAGAAAAACCACATCTTCTTTATCCAGTCTCCAGTTGCTGGGCATCTGAGTTGTTTCCAAGATTGGGCTATCACAAACTGAGCTTTTTCTGAACATGGGTGCACATGTGACTTTACAATATGAATCTTTTAATTTCTTTGTGTATATTCCTAGCAGAGGAAAAGCAGGGTCAAATGGGACCTCAAATCCTAGTTTTCTGAGGAATCTCCACACTGATCTCCACAATGGCTGTACAAGTGTACAATCCCACCAGCAGTGGAGAAGGATTCTTTTCTCCCCACAGCCTCGCCAGCATTTGTTGCTGGTTGATTTTGCAATAGAAGTCATTCTTTGTGGAGTGAGATGAAATCTCAGTGTTGTTTTCATCTGCATCTCTCAAATGGCCAGTGACATTGATCATTTCTTCATATGCTTCTTGGCTGCCTTGACTTCTGTCTCTGAGAAGTGTCTGTTCGTTTCAGATGCCCATTTTTGAATTGGGTCTTTAAACTTGGGGGGACTGACTTAAGTTCTCTATGTATTCTAGGTAGTAGCCCTTTGTCTGACAACCAGCTAGTAAAGATTTTTTGCCCCATGTTGTTGGTTCTTTTAGTGGTGCCAGTGACTTCTTTTGCTGTGCAGAAGCTTTTTAGTAGGATGAGATCCCATTTGTTGATTCTTTCTGCTAGTTCTCATGTTATAGAGGTTTTGTTCATAAAGTCTCTGCCTAAGCCAATGTCTCCCAGAGTGTTACCTAACTTGTTTTCCAGCAGGTTTATTGTTTTTGTTTTAATGTTTATGTCTCAAATTCATCGTGATTTTAGTTTAGTACACAGTGAAAGAGCTAGGTCTAGCTTTAGTTTTTGGCAGGTTAAAGCACAGATTTTTTTTTTTTTTTTTGCTTTTTGAGACAGGGTCTCGCTTTGTAGTTCAGGCTGGCCCTGAGCTCACTATGGAGCCCAGGCAAGCCGCTGCAAACTCAGCAATCCGCCTGTCTCTGCCTCCCGAGTGCTGGGATTACAGACGTGAGCCACCACGTCCAGCATTGTGGAATGCGGCATTGATTGTTGGTGGGCGTGTCTCCACACCCAGCATTATACGTGGTTACCGGGGATCGAACTCAGGAACTTGCGCTTGCGAGACAGGCGCCGGAACCACTGAGCTAACCCTCCGGCCC
>PVIC010011958.1:0-39187 GCA_004025085.1 Thryonomys swinderianus
GCTGGCCCTCAGCTTACTATGTAGCCCAGGCAAGCCTCAAACTCAGTAATCCTCCTGCCTGTGCCTCCCAGGTGCTGGCATTATAGGCATGAGCCACCATGTCTGGCACTGTGGTGTGTGGTACTGATTGCTGGTGGGTGTGAGTCACCATGGCTGGTATAGTGGGGATCAAACCAGAGGCCTTGCACTTGATAGGCAGGCCCTGAAACCACTGAGCTAAATGTCTGGCCCTTTGAAATGAATTTGAATGAAATGTTTAAAAGGTGAGGGCAGAATGCTGAGGAACCGAGAAGCAGACAGATATAACAGGAAGAAGAGAGAACAGTTACCAGAACTGAGGGAGGAAGTGGTATATGGGAGGCCTGACAGGTTCTGGGGCAGGATCTACCTCATCATGGGAATGAGCCCATGGGATAATTTTAAAGATTTCCCCCTCTTTGATGTCTTCTTGGCACTCTGCACTGAGGGCTGCTGGGGCCCTTCATGAAGAGTTAGCTGCAGGGCCAGAGGGCAAGGTGGACTCCTCTAGATAGTGGGTTCAGGGTGCAATGGGAGATCCAGCCCCAGAAGCACTGGACACCGGGGATCCAGAAGTGGATTCAGCATGATTTCTAGGGCTGTAGTACTGGACACAGAGTTGAGGGTGAACACATTCATTGGCATAGGGAGGTACAAAGCAGATCAGTTTTCATTATTCCTTTTGAAGAGGGGAAGTTTGAAGAAAGTGAGTTCAGTTTTGAAGATGCTGAATTTTGGGTTGAGAGGCTTTTACTTGTTCCCTGAATAAACTTAAGGGAGGATATTTTTGTCATAGGGAAGGCTATTTCTTGTAGGGACAATCATTCTGTCTTCTAGGAGAGTCACAGACAGACAATTTCTGAGATTTTAGATAGGATTAGTGATCTTGAGTATCATTTCAATTGAAATCATTGAAAAAGTCTAAACTGCTCAATAGTATTTAAATAAGACTTTAGCTGGTCAAGCATGTTTCCATAAAAATGATTTAAGTGAAACATTCTATTGCTTAAATAACATCAGTTTAACCCATGATATTGAGTTAAAGTATGATGAAATGGAAAAAGCAAGATGTGAGCCAGACACATTAATTAGCATATGAGCCATGTGATCTACTTGCTGTGTATCTCTGGGCAATGAATACATGTGATATAATTTATAATTTTTCTGAATATTAGTTTACTCTTTTGTATATGGGGGTAACACTTTATATGTCAAAAGTCCCTGATACTGGGCTGGGAATGTAGTAGAGGTACAATGAGATTAAACCAACTTTAAAAACTCTCACCCAAAGGGTCATTCTGAGTTAGAAATAATTTTTAGTGCTGTTATGCAGTTCAGTGGTTAAAATGTGTAAAAACTTTGGTTGAGGGATCCATTTTAGCTTGAGTGTGACATGCTTGCAGACATTTTTAGGTTACCCCATCAAATGCTGACTGCCCATTCCCCATAAAATTGCGAGAAGTAGATTAGCTGTTTATTAATTAATTTTTCTCTAAGAAATAACTAAAGTCAGGTCAAATTTTATTTATTTATTTATTTATTTATTTATGAGACATGGTCTGGCTTTGTAGTTCAGGCTGGCCCTGAACTCACTATGCAGCTCAGGTAAGCCTCAAACTCAG
The DNA here is from genome assembly GCA_004025085.1 of Thryonomys swinderianus. Taxonomy (NCBI): domain Eukaryota; kingdom Metazoa; phylum Chordata; class Mammalia; order Rodentia; family Thryonomyidae; genus Thryonomys; species Thryonomys swinderianus. The sequence goes on from PVIC010011958.1 coordinate 1,641, forward strand.
CAATCTTCCTGTCTCTGCCTCCAGAGTGCTAGGATTACAGGCAGGTCAAATGTATTTTGACTATTAAATGGAACAAATTTTGTGGCATAAAAACAACTCTAATTTTTCATATTCTTTTTACCAATTAATGACTATTTTTTGGTGTTTTTGTAAACTGGGGGAGTTTAAGGATATGTTAGCTTTTATCCTATCATTAGCTTGTCCGGTAGCATGAGACTGACTTGTGAAGGTTGTTGAGATTATGGATGTTATTGGGATTGGTTCTTCTAGATGAAAGAGGCTTAAGTTTCCGAGTGTTCTACTGTATGGTTCACCATCATCAGCAAGTGGACTAATTCTCCAAGCATTCATAGCCATATCTTTATGACATAATTTGTGTGACACTTAAAGATATGAGAGACATTCTACTAATTGGGTTATATATTTTTACCATCAACATATGTCTTAAAGTAAGACATACAAGTTGCTTCTAAATGAGGTTATGTAGGAGCATTAAAAAATAGTCTAATAAAAGCTTTATTTATTTAATTGTAAGAAACAACAAAAAAGAAAGTTTTAAAAAACAAAAATAAAAAAAGAAACTTTAAAAAACTACTATAGGGTAAATGAAAGTTTCTTATAATCTATACTGGAAAGAGTATCCAGAATGAGAGTTTTTGAATGGCCAGACTCCGCCTAAAATTGGAAATGGAGCGTTGTAACTAAAGTAAATTTTCCCATCTCTTTCCATGCTGAGAGTTTTTGTGGTCATTCTTCACTGCTGTCTCTACATCTTCCTGAGAATTTTATCTGTTTGTTTTCTGTTTTCTTCCTCTCTCATCCTGAGTGTGATCCATCTCATGATCTGTGTCCACACCACCTGTCATTCACAGCATATTCCACCCACTTCAGTGAATTCCACTTTATAACTGTAATGCTAAGTTCTCAGGCTCATTATGTCCATGTGGCTGTCCCATCTCAGGTTTCTGAGTGAGACTGAACAAGTCTCAGGTCTCTGGCCAGCCAGTAGTTGGTTGGCACTGCCCATGATCTATCTTCTACAGTCCAAGGAGTGGCATGTGTAGGTAGATGCTTCTGCAGCAGTAGTTATGACATGTGATAGCAATCATGTTGAGTACAAGGAGTGGAAAATAGAAAAATCAACCTGTATGTCCTAAAGTGTATTATGTAATTCAGCATTCTGTCAACTTTCCAGAACACAGAAGCTAGAAAAGAGGTAATATGCTGAATATTTGGCATGTGAGAAATTACCCTGAAGCATTGGTTGCCTCCTGTTATACTACCAGGCAAACTACCTCAAAGATCATGGGACAGAAGTGGTCATAGACCAAGTGGAGATACCTACTGGCTTATGTTACCACATCATCTTAAATCATGTGGTAACAGTCAAGGAAGAGAGACACGGCGGGGAAGAGTTCAGGTAGATTAATACATCACTGTGTATAACTTCTCTAGTATGACAAACTGAAGGGGTAAACAAATGCTAAAATGTATGATAGGTAATATGAAATAAGAAAAAATGATTGAGAGGAAAAAGGAAAGGGTGGATAGGGGAAAGTAAAGAAGGAAAGAAAATATAGTAAAAAAAAGGAAACAAAACTTATGTATATAGGGTTTGGGGGTTGTAGAAAGAACAGGGGAAAGGGGAAAAATGAGAATCAAGATGTGTCATGTGCAGGTATAAGTTGTCAGTGGTAAATGTGATCATGTTGTATCTATAAAATCAACTCAAAAATAAACACAGTTGGAATGTGTAAATCACACTACCTGCAATCTCACACCCCATCAGTCTGCCCACTGAGGATCAAAATTGAAATTTGAGGAGATCCTCAGATATAAGTTAACAGAAGGTCCTAAGTCCCAAACACCAGTGAGTCTTTTTAGAGATGCAGGGGCAGAACCATACCTCACTAATAAGCCTGATGAACAGGTACGGGTTTTATTTGTGTTCCTTGGGCAGAAGGTACATTGGGATGTAACAGACCTGTACTGTGTAGTTGAATTTTGTATAATGTAGCTGTCAGCCTGGAGGTGGCATAATCATACCTTATTAATTTGTCTTTGTAGCCCTTTTTATTTATTAATAAGTCTTCTTTACTCTCTTCTACATTCTGTTTAGTCTATCCATCTTGTACATGTCTTATGAGTTACTAATTTACTATTGATATGTAACATATCTGGTGAATTCTGCTCATGTTTTCCAAACTACTTGCTGACATGTAGTTTAGATATAGTGTTTCTAATGACTTTGCTTAAGTCTTTAGTTTTTCTTATCTTCCAGAACAGAACTAAATATTCTCAAATAATAGAGAAAACATACATTACAACTTTTGTGGTGTATACATCAAGATATAAACTTCCTCATCTCAATAAATATCTGTAACAGTCTTTAAAGGCATGTGCTACTATCAGGTAGGAAATAGAAACTAAGGGAAATTATATAATTGGTGCAAAATTATAAGATGGTAAATAGCAATGGTGGAATTCACGTGAGTTCTGTTCTTCCTCACATTAATAACGCACTAAAAATCTCTGCAAGTCTTGACATGAAGAAGCCATGCATCTAACATGGCCCTTGTATACAGTGAAAACACCTGTTCACCAACCTCCTTGACATTCTGCTGGGGGTGTGTACAGACAGCGTTCATTCCGAACATCAGTGTCTGCAAGGATTCCGACAGAGCAAATATCCCCTTTTCAAAAATTTCCTGTCATACTCTTCCTTTCTTTTTTCTTCTTCACCTCAATGTTTTCCTTGGTTTCTTTCCCTCAGGTCTTACTATTAACTAAATGATCTTGATGCTCTGCCAGGAATGGATTTAGATAACTTCTGTCATAGCTTTTCCTTTTCCCTTGGTCACTATCCTTGTTTGAGCCTTTATTCTCACTGCTTCACATTTCCAGGGCAGAAAATGATCTACAGAATGTTGTTCAGTTCAAAGGCATTATGCTCAGTTTCTTCAGTAGTCCAAGGAATGTAGGATAGTTTTACTTAATGAGGCAGAACCTCTGAGTTGCAAGTCCAGAAATGATATAAAAGAAAGTGATTTGTGTAACTTGTCAATTTCTTGGCTTTTACTGTACAGGGATTTCTATTTCCTTAGGATATAAGAATATGTCATTTAAAAGGCATTAGGTAAACTTGTCTGACTTAATATGGATAATGAGTCTCAGATGTTGTAAAAAGTGGAATGTACAACTTAAGCTTTCAGTATTATAAATTATCTGCATAGAACCAGAGAATAGCAGAGAATTTAAAGTGTAGGTTGGGTGGAATAGGAGACAAGTATGTAAATCTCATATTGTTTCTCTACTATGAGAAACTAAAGGTGTAAATGAGGTCTTAAATGTATGATAGATATTGTGAAATAGAAAGAAAATGTTCAAAGAGAAAAGGTAAAGGAGGGTAGGGGAAAATGAAGGGAAAAATTAATGGTTAAAAACAAAAAATGGCAACAAAGTTTATGTATATGGAGGTTGGGAGTGGTAGGGTGGGCAGGGGAAAGGGAAAAATGAGAATCAAGATGTGTCATGTACAGGTACAAATTTTTAAATTTTGAATGTGATCATAATATATATGTAAAAAAAAGTGTGGGTTAGTTGCCATCCTGTACAGTGTAGAGTTGCTCCATTTTATATTTTTCATGTGTTAAATTGACAAAATCAATTGGAAATGATAATGATGAAAGGTGTGGTCTTATGCTTTAATTTGTCTGTTAAGGATAGGAAAGATACATGGCATGTCCAAAATCCCATAGTAATCTCTCAAGGTTCTTATCTCACTCTGTGCTGTTTATCTATTCACTCATTTAATCAATGTTTAATTAATCCTACTACAAATCAGGCACAATGAGCAAGACCAAGTACCAACCTATCTCTTAAGATACCATTTTCATATTACAAGCCATTGTCTCTCCACCTAATTAATATTTTCTTGCTCTTATGTATCACAGTCCTCTGACTATGCCTCTTTTATTTCCTATTCTTTCATCTTCTTCTCCACTCAATTCTTTTTGCTTCCCTCCTTTATTCCCCTTGAGCCCCTAGACATTTGTTAAGTGACTTCTTTGTTCAGCTTAGTGGAACAGTGTTATGGTTTGTGCCTAGATGTCCCCCAAAGCCTCGTGTGGATGAGGTGGGTCTTTCTTCTTCAGAGATAGTTGGCATAAGTGATGCTGGGGTTAAGGGGATGTGACTACTAAACCACTACACTTAAGTGATTATTTAACACATCCCTGATCCCCAGTAACTGAGTAAGATAAAAGGGGCAGGGAGATGATGAAAAACCCTCTGTCTTGTGAGTGCCATGACTGCCTTTCTCACTTACTGCTTTCGCTGTCCTCTGATGCCATGAAGTGAAGCTCTCTTTCTCTCTGGTTGCCATTTCTGCCTTGGAAGCACCATGTTGTTTCTCCTCTGTGATGCCTGTTTGCCGTCCTTGCCTCAGAGTCAGCCATTTGTGGACTGAAACCTCTATGAACTGTAAGCCATATAAACCCCTTCATTCCACCCTTGAGTGTCAGATATTTCGTGTTAGCAAAAGAAGAAGAGTAACCAATAGACAGACAACAAGAAGATGGTTTCAAAGGGCTTGGGCACAAATGGAGACAGTCTTGTCAAGACCAACATTATAAGGCAGCATAGGAAAGTCGATAGTTAAATATTTAAAATTAGAAACTAAGTGAAAATGAATACTACATGGAAATTCCATCTTAGCCTGGTTTAAATGGCTCATATGAAGAATACAAAAAGCAATAAAGGCTGACAAGGCTTAGGAGAAAAAAGGAATCCTGATACACCGTTAATGAGAATATATATTAGTACAGCTACTATTGAGTTCAGTATGAAAGTCCCTCAGAAAACTTCAAATAAAACTATCATACAGTTCGGACATACAATTCCTTGACAGCATAATTCTCAATAGCAAAGTTATAGAATCAGCGTAAATGCTGCCAACAGGATAAAGAAAATGTGTAAGAAGGAGATTATGTCATGTGCTGGAAACTGGATGTAATTTGTGGTCATCACATTAAGTGAAATAAGCCAGACTCAGAAAGTGTTGCATGTTTTTTCTCCTGTGTGGAATCTAAGGGAAAAAAAAGATGATATGAGTTAGTAGGGAAAGTTAAAAAAAAAAAAAAAGAAGGGGATGGGGAGGGAAGAGGAGAGGAGAAGGGAGGACAACAAAGGGATATGTATGAACCCAATATGATACATGCATGTGCATATATATATATATATATATATATATATATATATATATATATATATATATGGTGGTACCTCAGTTCACAAACTTAATTTATGCTCAAACTAGTCACAAATCAAATTGGTCATGAACTAAGTCAAATTCCCCATTAGGTTTAATGTAAAAAGGTTAATCCACTCTGAAGCATATGTATTAAATTTTTTAAGCATTTGTATTTTTTAAACTACAAAAATATAAAGTCTAGTAGAGTATGAAGTCTAGTACAGTACACTAATTTTACTTTAAGCAATTTCTGGCATAGAGGACAGGAAGATGGGTGGGGAGGAGGTTATTTGGAGCGAGTCCCCTCCAATAAGGACATTGGAGACACTTCCTTCAGGGCTTTCCTCTCTTCCTGTCTTTAGCCACAGGGTCAATTTTGACAATTTGTCTCATATCATTTGTTTTTTCCTGTGCTGCATAAGCCTCCATAAGTAAGGGACCATGCTATTTTTCTTCAAATTCAACACTCTGTTCAGTACAAATTCTCAAGGAAACCCTGACACTCATCCCATTTTTCCATAATGGATTTTATCACATCGCTGCTTACATCTTCCCTGTCATCCTCTTCTTCAATAAAATGCTCCTCAACAGGTGGCTTCTGCTGCTCACTCTGGAGCTGAGCAAGTGCTTTCAACATTCATCACCATCCAGACCTGCACTCTGGCCCATCGACACAATCTCTTTCACTGCCTGTGTGTCAGACCCTTCGAGGTCAGGTTCAATGACACATTTGACCTTACTTTCCTCCGTGCTGAGTTTAAGGTCTGTTATATAACATTTCTCCAGGCTTTGTCAATGAGGTTGATGCAGGGAGGACATTGAAATGTTCCTTCTAGAAATCTTTCACAGTGCAAGATGTCTCTTCAGTGCAATTAAAAAGCCTGGTGGAGGCTGGGGATTTAACTCAAGTGGTACTGCACAAATCTTGGATGCACAACGGCCTGAGTTTGATCCCACGTACTGTAAATGACAACCACAACAACAACAGCAACAACTACAACAACACCAAAACACCTGGTGAATGGTGCCTTTGTGTACAGCTTCTTGAATTGCAGATCACTTGCTGGTCCACGGGCTGCAGAAAGAGTTCTGTTTGGACAGGAACTTCTCCTTTATGAGTCATACTCAGCGTCCATATCATCTACCTACACTGGAGTGTGCATTGGGGCATTGTCTATTAGAAGGCACCTTTCAGACCATTGTCAAAAAGATATTTCTTAGTGGATGGGAGCACCTTGTTCGACCTTCCTATGAACAATAGCCTTGTGGCTCAAGCTTTTGTTTATGCCCTCTACATGGCAGAAAGTCTGACCCTGTTCTCATTCTGTTCCTTGAGTGTATGAGGAGTTTGGGGACAATAAGCCAGTAGTGACCTAACATTTGCAGACAGCAGAAGGGTCAGTCCGTTCTTCATGGGCTTGTGCCCCAACTGTGCCTTTTCATCCTGGATGATGTAGGTCCTATTCAGTGTCTTCATCCAGAGGAGTTCCATTTCATTGTAGCTGGACATTTGTTGACTGACATATCATTTTGCCTTCATGAATTCTGAGAATTCTTGCTTCTACGATGGCCTTGCAGAATTGGAAGCCTCACCAGGTCTTAACACACCGTGGATTCTGTTCCCTCTTTCAGAATTTATCCAACTAACCCCTACTGGTTTAAATTTGTCACTTGTTGTACCATTTTTAGATATTTTTTTTCCTCCAGTAAATCACTGTGCAATTTCCTGGCTTTTTCAGGGATCATGGATTCACTGACACTATCACCAGTCAGCTATTTTTTTTTTACTCAGTCACACTAACAAAAATTTTGTTCACTCTTCCATTACTTGTGTCCTCTGCTTGGTTAACATTGTTTCTCCTTTCACCACATCAGCTCCTTTGATGCCATCTTTATTCTTTGAAATAGTGGAGATTATCATCTTTGACATCTTGTACTTGGGGCCAGTCACATGAATTCCAGTCTCATGCTTTTCTGCCATTTTCTTCTTCAATTCAGTGGTTATTTTCTTTAGCATCTTCTTATCATTCTTGCTCTTCACCTTTTTGTTATTTTCCTTATTGCTCTGCTCATTTTTATCACCTTCATCACTGCTTTGCGTGTTTTTATCATCTTCATGACCGCATTTTCTACCTCAATGCTTGGTCTGCACTTTCTGTGGAGCCATGCTGGAGTGACTGGTACTGTACAGGAATGTACGTGTTAAAAAGCACACAAAGTACATCACAGCAAGTGTGCACAAGTCTGTCTGTGACTTTGATCTCACCTAGAGGAAGCCATGAGCATGTCAGAGTGGCAAAGATGGCTACACCAGTGTTTATGTGGGCAGAATGACTATCATCATGTTTGTCACTTGATGCAGAGTTCATGAATGGAAGCAACACTTTGCTGAACACATCTGCTCGTGGACCAAACTGTTCATAAATAGAAACATTTGTGAACCAAAGCATTACTGTACAACAGTACAACCAATTATTATATATAGTTATTCAGTAATGAAAATATTAGACACTATTTCCAGATCATCTTTGTATTTTTCAGAGTATGGGCAAGAAATAACTCTTGAATTTAAATTTAATGTGTGGACCAGTGTTGTAGTGTCTGCCAAGGCAAGTGCAAGATCTCAAGTTCAGTCCCTGTAACCACATACCACAATGTTGGGTATGGTGGCTCATGCCTGTAATCCTATGAGGATTACAGGAGGCAGAGGCAGGAGGATTGCTGTGAGTTTGAGGCTCACCTGGGGTACATAGTGAATTCAGGGCCAGTGTGAACTACATAGTGAGAACCTGTATCATAAACAAACAAATATAAAAAGCAAAAACAAACCAAACAAAAGTAAATTTAACACATCAAAATGCTATGAGATGTAATCCCAGCACTCAGGAAGTAGAGGCAGGAGGATTGCTGAGTTTGAGGCTTGCCTGGGCTCCATAGTGAGCTCAGGGCCAGCCTGAACTACAAAGTAAGACCCTGTCTCAAAAAAAAAAAAATGCTGGGAAAATCATGCAAGACATTAGATCATGCCCCAAGTCTTAGTTTCTTTCTGCTTTCCTTTTCTATTTTTGTTCTTTCTTCTGTTATGATGAAAATGAAGAACTATTATTGTCCACTTATTATGTAGCAAATGTGCTAAGAAGACATCACCCACATTTTATAGATGAATTAATTGAAGCATGGATAAAATTATCTGACTAAAATTATAGTCCTATAAAGATGAAAAACTTAGATTTTGTTCCATCATTTTTGTTTTTATGATTCTGCATAACAGTGTGGTTGATACAGAATAATAAGTTTGAAATCAAATAGTCTTGATTACTTCACATGAATTTGAGTAAATTAATCAATTTCATTTTTAGTTTACTGTAATATTTGTATAGTAATTTTTACTTACATCATTGACTTAAGAATTAAACCACAAAATAATCACACACAACTGGCACCAAGGAAATGCTGCCCCCTTTTCTTGCTCTGTCAGAAACAGATTTTCCTAGAGAATGGGACCTTCTAAGTCCTAGAGTGGAGTCAGTGTTTTATGCCAGGGTAAAACATTTCTGTCCCTTTTATAGGACATAGTGGGAAGTGAGCAGTGTGGATGTGAGGGAGATTCAGTGGCCTTGAACTACTAATGCTTACACCCTAGAATTAGAAATAGTCTGCTGTGATCATCTTATGCCTGGGTCTTAAATACATGTTGCACCAGAAAATGGAACTATTACTAGACATTTTATACAGTAGCTCTACAAATTCTGAATTCTGAAACTGAGCTTGATTGAAAACTGAGATTAATTGAAAAGACCAGGACTGATTTTAAAGACTTCTAATTTCTTGACAAATGTTGAGAGGTAACAGGTGCTACCTTGGCATTATTTCTGCAGTCACAGACTGGCTCTTGGTGTGTGCTCTCTGTCCTTTGAACGGAAGGTTAGGGATTTCGGTGTGCTCAGACCTCCTCTTAGAATCTACCCTTTGTTCACTTCTCCCTTCTCTGTTGCTTGTTTTTTTTTTTCTTGTTTTAATATTTTCCATTCTTGGGCCAGAGATTTAGCTCAGTGGTTCTGGCACCCGCCTCACAAGCGCAAGGTCCTGAGTTCCATCCCGGTAACCACATACAATGCTGGGCGTGGTGACTCACGCCCACCAGCAATCAATACCGCATACCACAGTGCCGGGCATGGTGGCTCACGCCTGTCATTCCAGCACTCGGGAGACAGAGGCAGGAGGATTGCTGAGTTGGAGGTTTGCCTGGGCTCCATAGTGAGCTGAGGGCCAGCTTGAACTACAAAGTGAGACCCTGTCTCAAAAAAAAAAAAAAAAAAAAAAAAAAGCATAAAAATACATTTCAGGGGATAATAATGATAGTAAAACAAAGTGCTTCAAATACTACCAGAACTCATACCTTTCCATATTCAACAATGTAAATATTTTTAAACATAAGGGGTTGGAAAACAATGGCTGTATCTTGGTTACAGTGTGAGAAAATACAGCTTTACCATTAGGGCTTGAATGAACAGTAGGGCCAGAGCTGGTCAACACCTGTAGCAAGAAGACTGTGATTTAGTGTGAGCAGAGACTAGTCAAAGCAGTTAAAGCAGTATTGTAATCTCAGATCAGTGGTTAGAGTGATAGTGTAACATGTTTATAGTGACTATCATTATATAAAAATATCATTTATGATAAAATCATGTATTGGATTTAGCTAGGAACTTGTTACATTTATAATTTAAGAAAATGTTGAATTTTAGTTAGAGATAAGTAAAAATCAGAGCAATTATGTTTTCCCATTCTGATCCCTGGACACTAAAAATCTCTGTAGTTCTATTCGTGATCCACAGACTTTGTCCTGGGACCTTCTGTCAGCCATCCTCTCTTCCTGTTCGCTTTACTAGGCCACTGTGATCTGATCTCCAGGATTTTTCATCAATACAGATTTTGCATAAATATCTGGCAGTGTTACTAATATCAAGATAAAGTAGAGGCATATAAAAGGGTAAGGAAGTTTGAGTTGTCAATTTTGCCTGAGGCTGCAAAACATAGTAATACAATTCTGCTTTCATATCCTTGCCATTTCTTCCCTTTTTTAAAAAAAAAAGGGTGGACATCATTTGATGGACGAATCAAAGGGTGGGGGAAGGAAGATGGGAAATGCAGATGGAGCATAACGACCAGATGACTCACGGTAACTTTCCAGATGTACATAAATATGCAAATCTCAAGCTTACAATGATTAAATACCTAGAGGTTCTTTTCTTACTTTCATATCTCCATGCTACATTCTGTTGATCCTAATTAGGTTTTTCTCCCACATGTGTTCAGATTTCATGTGTTCATGATTTGATGTGTGTCAATTTCAACAGAAGAAAAAATGCCATCTCATCCATGGGCCATTTGACTTCTGTCAGTGCAGCAATGTCTGGCCGTGGTATTCATGCCTCAGTGTTCAGTGTGCTGTGTTGCCTTTGAAGTTGTCTAAACTGGCACACCCCAAACCTCTGGCATTTTGTGAACATGCCCAGCAAAGTGGAAACTGCTGCTTTTCTCAGTTAGCATGGACAAAGTGTGTGTTCTCAAATTACTGTAGAGGTTATTTTAGTACCTTGTATTCATCAGAGTGTGGTGTCCTGAACAGAAGAGATAATGGCCCTACTTTTGTTTATCAGATCTGTAAAGTCATTTCTCTATGTGACTACATCCAAACACCATAGCCTGGTGCATTCCACACAGTTTGTATTATGTCATCATTTCATAGTAATTCTGTACCTTTATGTGTGTAAAGATTGAGTTATTAACATATATATTATTTGTGATGGTTAATATTTTCCTGATTCTTTAAATATGGGCTTGTTATTTTGAGTAGAAGAGATCTCCATGTCTTTAGCTTGATTTTTATGGTACTATCATTGTCATACTCATTATTTAGTGAGTTTCATGACATTTTCATGCTTTTTTATTTGAGAGCATAAAATAATATGGTGTCTTATGTCTGGCTTTTTTGGGTCTACATCTCAAATAATGTGCAAAATCAAAATTTTCAAGGACTTTGCTAACCTGATGTCAAAATATGCTTCATCTCCTGTGCAAAAAGCAAGTTGCTTATTTTCATTTTTTCATTATGAATAATGGTGTGATTAACTTCTTAGGTTTGACTTTCTTTTTTTCTTGAGACAATGTCTCTCTTTGTAATTCAGGCTGGCCCTGAGCTCACTGTGTAGCTCAGGCAAGCCTTGAACTCAGCAATCCTCCTGTCTCTGCTTCCTGAGTGCTGGGATTACAGGCATAAGCCACCATGCCCAACATTGTATGTGGTTACCGGGGATCGAACTCAGTACCTTGCGCTTGCGAGGCAGGTGCTAGAACCACTGAGCTATCGCTTCTCGGCCTTTTGGCTAAGATCAAGTGTAGAACCACTGAGCTAAATGTCCAGCCCTTAGGTTTGACTTTTTAAAAATTTTAAGCTGCTAGATGTATGATTACTATCAAAATTATTTTCAGGCTATTGATTTCTAACATTTCCTAAAGATGGAAATGATCAACAATGTGTAAACAATGTGTAAAATCATTAAAAAAGTGTATAATATAGAATATGTTACTTTATTTTTACTGTGAGTTAATTACCATATTGCTATAATTAGTGATCTTACTAAAATTTCATACCTTTGGCTTTTAGTTGCTATTTTTCTTTTACAACTTTCTTCATTTGCATTTTCTGCTTGCTCAATTTGTTATGATCTTAGAGTTTTTTTGAACTTTAAGTCCCTTAGCTACAGTAAAAGTATTTCTGTGAATATTTTTTGCAAATATTCCACAAAAATTTTAATTTTATCCTTTATTTTTTAAAATTTGTTAGTTATGGGTCAGAGATTTAGCTCAGTGGTTCCAGCACCTGCCTTGCAAGTGCAAGGTCCTGAGTTCGATCCTGGTAACCACATACAATGCTGGGCGTGGTGATTCATGCCCACCAGCAATCAATACCACATACCACAGTGCTGGTCACCGTGGCTCATGCCTGTAATCCCAGCACTCTGGAGGCAGAGACAGGAGGATTGCTGAGTTTGAGGCTTGCCTGGGCTCCATAGTGAGCTCAGGGCCAGCCTGAACTACAAAGCGAGACCCTGTCTCAAAAAAAAAAAAAAAAATTATTAATTAACCTTAAGAAATTAAAAATTCTTTAGCCCATCAAATCTGTAGATCTTTTTCATACTCTGAAAGCTATAAAGTTGAAGTAGATGTCTTGACTTCTGAAATTTATTACTTATTTGGTCCCCAGGAGACTGACTTAATATGGCTTTGACTCTTCCTATATAAATAAAGATCACATCTGATTTTTTTTGAGACAAGATCTTGCTTTGAGGTTGAGAGTGGTCCTGTGGTCACTATGTAGCCCAGGCAAGCCTCAAACTCACCAGTCCTCCTGCCTCTGCCTCCCAATTACTGGTTCTACAGTCATGAGCCACCACGCACTGTGGTATGTGCTTACTGGGTATTGAATTTGGGACCTTGTGTTGGTCAGGCAAATGCCATAACCACTGAGCTAAGTTCCTGGTCCCGCATCTAATTTTTTAACCAACTCTATTCATTCTAATTAATGGAATAAATGTGAATAATATTTTCTTCTAACCATCAGTTAGTTTTTCATAATGCACACATCATACCCAGTTTCTGCCTCATATACTCTTCAAGTTATCTTTGTTTTACCAGGGCCTATGATCTCAGTCTCTTATGAAATTTTGGATAAAGTTTTGGCATACAACACTGAGGGAAATGTGAGGGAACAATCTAGATGCAGAAGGAATTAAAGATGTGTGTGAACTTGACCTTACTGGCTTGGAGCAAGGCTTTTGTTTATACCTGCTTGTGTCTCATTTGCCATTTGGCTTTAGAAAGTGGTAGACTTACTTATGGATCTTGTAGACAGTTGGAGCCAAACTTTAGCAAAAGAAGCCAAAGAAAAATGAAATTATTGGAAAGTCATCTTGAAAAATGAAACTGAGAAGCTCTCTTCTTCCAAGTTACTACTTCATTTATATCTGCCCTATCTCAATGCTTGTTTCACCGAAGCTGACCAACATGTACAAAGTGGAAGAGGGCTCTTCCTGCTAAGTTTTATGATCTCATGCCAGTGGATCAGTTGGAGTTTCTGTTGACATTCCCAAGAGGGAGAGAATATGATAGTTTGCTGATTAGTCTATGGATTGATGAGCTTTGAGGCAGGATCCACACTTACTGCTCTGTACTAGTCCAAGGAGAAAGAAGCACTGTAGCTCTTTTTATGTTAAGCAAGAGCTATGAGAAGATTGATTTGGAAAGAATGAAAAATCATTTAATTTTTAATTTAATTATGTTCTGTTAATAAACAGAATAGAAAATGAATATTGTATTTAGCAATAAAATAATAAGGCACAAAAGCTCCTATTAAAATGTTTAAATGTTTAAAAAACTTTATTAATAAATGAGCAAAACATAAGAACAAGAGAGTAAGGGATAATATAAGACACATAAAACAATGCAATCAGTGGGGTTACAAATTCAGGTATTAAAAATATTTATTGAGTTTCAAGTTTATTTCTGGTCTTCTTCTAAGTAATGAATAGGGGGATTAAAGTCCAGTATGAAGAAAAGCATTCAGTGGTAAACAAAATCATTAGAAGTATAATTACATAATAAGGACATATAGTATAATAACATAGTTATATCATATAGTGATAATAACAGTAAGAGATGCAAAAAGAACAATAAGAAAAACAGAATTTCTACCAGACTTCTTGAAATACAGCTCATTGCTAGAGGGCTGGCCTAACATACATCCAGTCAAAGATTTGATTCTTCACACACTCCACACACACACACACACACACACACACACACACACCCCACACACAAATTCACCACCATAATCCAAGATTTAAAAATGAGTTAAAAATCAATCATATTAAATCAAGAAAAAATGGCATAAAGCAAAATAAAACCAAAGCTAGATTCTGGCAGATAGTAGGAATAGCTGACTATAGGGCCAAAGTTGAATTATTCTAAATGATGTTTATGAGTTTAGAATTTTCAAATCACACAGTAACCTAAAGAAGTAGTCTAAAGTTAGATTTGAAAGTTTAAAATGTTAAGAAACAAAGATGTTCTCAGTGATTAAGTTAAAACAAGGTAATAAAGGTTAGAAAAAAAACTTTTTCTCATTTTTAAGGAGTACCTATTTGTCTTCCAAACACTTGTTAAATGTCTGAATGTAATAGTTGGTAAAAGCCTTTCATAGGCAGACAAGTAAATGACAGAAAACTCCTTTAATCCATAAATTATGCTAATTCTCAAGTAAAATATCTTCTTATATTTAATTGCTTCTATTTGTCTTGTTTTTTTGTCATTCTGACAATTATATAAAATTCAATCTCAGGGTAATTGAAGCTTCACCGCTTAAATTCCCTCAACTCTTGCCCTACCTATGTTATGGCTAGTTGGGGTGTTCCTGAACTGTAATCCTACAAAATCCTGCTTTTTCCCTATCATAGGACTTACCAGCTCAATAATATTTCCCTTTACACTGCAAATTCCTTAAGGAAAGGAGTACAGTTTTGTTTTATTTTATTTTTTAATTGAATTCTTTATTGGTAGGTTTTATATACAGCTCACGATCACATTCAACATCAGGAAATTTGTACAGTACATGACATGTGTTAATTCTTATTTTTACCTATATCTCTACCCATCCTACAATCCCTTACCTCTATATACATAAGCTTTCCTTTTTAAAAATTGTATTTATTTTTTCCTTATTACTTCCCCTACCCCTTTCCCTTTGAATATTTCATATTTTACACAATCTATCAAACATTCTAGAACTCATTTACATCTACAGGATCTCATATCAGTGAAAAGATGATATTTACAGATCTGTGCCCTATTTATTTCACTTATGATTATGCCCTCAAGGTACATCCATTTGAATGTAAGTGACTCAAACTTACCATTCTTTATGGCAGAATAATACTCCGTTTAAAAAAAATCTTTATCCAGTCTCCAGTTGATGGGTATTTAGATTGTTTCCAAGATTTAGCTATCACAAACTGAGCTGCTATGAACATGGGTGCACATATGTCTCTAGGATATGATTCTTTTAATTCTTTTGAGTATATTCCTAGCAGGGGAATAGCAGGGTCAAGAATCTGGCACTTAGAAATAACTAAAAGTATGTTTAATTAATAAATGAATTATCAAGAATATCACCATTTTTAAAGGCACACTTTCTTGCTGATTAATTGGCTGTTAAATATTTTCTCTATTACTCCTTTGAATCTTAAGTATTATTTAAGAAAATTGAGGCTTTAGGGAAGTTAGACAATTTACACTTAGGTCACATAGAACTTTTCTGACAAATGGGGCTTGTATCACGTGTTTGTTTTTCCTTCACTATACTGCCAGTCACCACTTCTAACAGCTGTAGTGTTATTTCTGAATGGCAAGGTTCATCCCAACTGAAATGAACATCCTAGCACACAGTCAAAAACAATAACATTCTAATATAACAACATACGGTACCAAAATATATGCAGCAGTACAAATTCTACTCTCCTGAGCTTCTTTGCTGGGAAATGGTAGCTGTGACAGTAGTCCTTACATAATGTTTTCTATTTATCTAGCCCTTAGTAAGTAATTTAGAAATTTTAGCTCTTCACATCTCATAAACCTATGCAGAATGTAGTATTATTCCCTTCTGTTAGAATTGAGAATTTATATAACTTTTGAACAGTCACACCGCTAGTAACATTAGAGAATTTAAATTTGAACCCAAGCAATCTGGCTCCAGAGGTCAGTGGTCTTAATCATCATCTTCTACTAACTCCCAAGGGCAGTGTGCAGAGACTTTCTTGACATCCCTTGGTGTTCCTGATTCTGTTGCTGTACATCGAAGTGTGGGCTGTTCAGTCAGGCACTGGTCCCACATGCATCACTGTGGACCTTCGCATCACAAAATTTAATGTCAGTGCTAATCAACCTGTCACAAACTGACATTGTGTTGGAGGCAGGGGATCAAAAATTGATTGTGCAGCTATGCTGAATATGAATCATTCTTTTATTTACAGCAAATTGTTGACTTGGCATTATTTAATACATAGCATAAAAATACTGGTAGGGTAAATTAATATAATAAATTACCAGCTGGAAGTAATTTGGCTTTCACTTAGCATGGAAGGAGAAAAGTGCTTAAAGGTGTCTTTTGTAATATGTTTTTTAGCTATTCCTATAAAATTTCAATATAATACTGAGTAAAAATGACTCTAATCTAGAATTAAGCCCGAGGGGCATCACATGTACTGAGTATACTTTTTATTGCATGTATGTTCCTACCACCAACAACAAAATTTATGAAGTGTTATGATAGAGTTTAAAATGGTTATACTTCAGCACTAGGATTGTATTAATTCAAAATCTTTTATTTTTTTTTCTAAGTGAGTCAGGATCTTGCTTGCAGTTCAAACTGGCACTGAACTCACTATGTAGCCCAGGCAAACCTTGAACTCAGCAATGCTCTTGCCTCTGCCTCCTGAGTGCTGGGATTACAGGCATGAGCCACCACGACCAGCACTGTGGTTGGTTTGTGGTACCGGTTGCTGATGGGCATGAGTCACCACACCCAGTATTGTTGTATGTGGTTCCTGGTGATTGAACCATAGACCTTGCACTTGAGGGGCAGATACCTGGAAACATTGAGCTAAATTCCGGGCCCTATTTCAAATTTTAGTAATAAAAATTATGCAGAATTTACAGCTATATATAAGTAGCTACTGAGTGATAATCAAATAGCAAATTTTTAAAAAATTTTTATATATTTTTTTTGAGACAGGGTCTCGCTTTGTAGTTCAGGCTGGCCCTGAGCTCATTATGTAGCCCAGGCAAGCCTCAAACTCAGCAATCCTCCTGTCTCTGCCTCCCAAGTGCTGGGATTACAGGCACAAGCCACCACGCCCACCTAGCATAAATATTAAAAGACCCTGCTTAGAAACAGCCAATCCAGGATTGAAATAGAGTTCATTATATTCTATCTTTATATTTTGGTTCCCTTTCTTCACTTGGAAAAATGATGTAAAGATGAAATTAGAAAATCCTTTTCCCACTCATAGACTTACTTATTTAGCCTTTTTATTTCCTGATTTTCAAAATGGTGGTATTAATATCTAGTTTTTCAGGCAATTGTGAGAATGTAATGAGAAAGGCCCCAAAACATTAATTCGAAGTAGTATGTGCTCAAAGACACGAGCACCTCCCCCATGACTGACTTGAATTGGAGCTGTTCAGTTGTCATTAGTGATAGTATTTCATGAAATATTTTGGTTTCTTAAATAGGGAGCAGTATATTGAAATGTGTGAGTATTATGATAGTTCAAGGTGGTTAAAAATGAGTGCACTAATTTCCCATTTATTGGTAAATAGTTACAACAAATTCAAACAGATCAAGCTCTTTCTAGAAGATATATAGTCATTTTTATGTGGAACCTGATGTTTCGAAAAGTCTGGCCAAATTAAACATTTCAGCTGGAAGCTACTTCTCTCTCCCTTGTGAATGTGCCCATTTTGGAGCTCCCTAAAGACTGCTTTGCTTAGGCCTCATGCTCTACAATTTCTGCACAGTTTGGTCTGTGGTTCTGTGCCCATGAGGTCACATACTGCATCTTAGCTACAGAAAGCCTAGGAATATTAATTTCTCATATTTAGGAAAGTGCTAAAAGCTGAGTAGCATCTGTTCACTCTTCTATAATTAATGTAACTATTCCCCATGATTGGTTGCTAAAGTTGTTTTTTGAGTCTTTTAAATAATGCAGCTTTGAATATTGTTTATAAACTGATGTAAAATACTCCTTAAAAGTATATTCTTATAAAGGGAACTGTTGCAACAAAACTATGAGAAAACCATTATGATTCTTAGCACTGGTAAAATACTTCTGTAAAGGTTTGGGGACCACTCCCCACAAGCAGTAGCTTTAAATGTTTTCCTCATCTTGATCATATTCAGTATTATCAGCTAAAGTGTTTTTTAGAGGGCATCAATTTCATAATTAACTTGTTTTTATGATTTGGTTATAAAATGTTGCTGCAAACCTTCAAGTTTTAAAAGAGTGATAGAATTTTTAGAAAGTGATTGACTCATGAGAGCTCACTTCATCATCTGATAGTGTTACTGGGAGATATAGGTGCATTATACTATGTTTAGGCACAATCAATTGTGATTGTCAGTTTGACTAGATTAAGAAATGACTAGTGGATTAGTAAAGTGCTCTTCTGGTTGTGTTTGTAAAGTGTTTCAGGAAATAAGTGGCACATAGGCCAGCAAACTGATGGGAAAGACCTCTTTGATATTGGGTGATGCCATACAGTTGGCTTGTGGACTGGATGGAATGAAAGGATAAGAAAGGAGTTGACCCTCATTTGAAAAAGTCCATTCCACTTAGTGGTGCATCTTTGGGCCTGCCAGTACTTGTGGAGATTTAGACTTCAATTTCTTTATCTTTTCAATGTTAGCTCATACCAGCTAACTTTCCAGAGAGCTTTGAGGCCTTCAGTCTTGGACCAAGAATGCAGCCTTAATTCCCCCTATTCTGCAGCTTCCAGCTTTTGACACTGAGCACTACTGGATTACGTGGCTCCCCACTTTGGAGAGAGCTGTGATGATTATCCTGTCTCTGATCCCATAAGCCTATCTAGTAAATCCTCTTGCAAAAATGTGTTTATTCTATTCCCCTGGAGAACCCCAACTAATATAGTAGTAGATGTGGATCTAACTTCATTAAGCTTTAAATTGATTGTTTTGGCATACTTTATTGAATAAGTCTTTGATTTCTTCATTGTTGTGTCTTCTTGTTTAAAGGATAGGGGTATTTTTAGGCTTTTTTTGTACTCATGTACAGGTTACTCCCTACTAATCTATATCAAAAAGTTTTTAAAGTTTTCCCATCCATTCATCCTATTAAAAAAATTCTAGGATCACTTTGTAAAGTTAGTGGTTGTGCTAATGCATTGGAACAGGGATGGGAATAGCCTCATCTTTCTTTTTCTCCTGTTCCATCTTAGTACATTGAGACTAAATATAGATCCCCTTTCCTGGCATACACTTTGACTCAAATATTTATACCTAATTAGTTGTTTTGATTGACTCATACTAAATTAGTCTAAGTCCAGCTGCATTGGTATCCTATGAGAGCAAGATAATGGAAAGGCAATCTGCTGTGGGGAATATACCCATGCACTTGGGGCAGAATCTTGGAAATGACTGTCCATGTGTCTGTACCATACAATCTGCTTTCTTTCCGCATTCTGAAAAGGTGGTTCTATATGTGAATCCGCACTCTACTTGTTTACTCAATGTCTTTTGCTTGAAGTATGGAAAGCTCTATTCTCATGTTAAAACATAAACAATTTTTCAACATGGTAACAAGGGCAATGTCACATTACATTTCTTTTTTTTCCTTAAATTGATTTTATTGGTACGTTTTATATACACATCATGATCACAATCGACATTGAGAATTTGTACTGTTATGCCCAAGTCCAAATGAATGGCAGTCTCTCAGGACATGACATGATATTTAAGTCCAATCAAGAGCTTTGTTACCCAGCTGGGGTCCATTTCCCCTGAGGCAAGCTGAGGAAAAACAGTCCTGAGTTAAACTAAAGCACAGTATTTAAAAGCAAAATTTGTTACTCTCCATTACTAGGAGGTTTTTATGCAGAAGTGAGTCTTTACAGAAGCTAATAGCAGTGGTTAGAAGCTTCTATTACTGAGGTGAGAGTGCTCTAAAAACATTCTTTTTCTAAGGTTTCTATGAACACCTGTACGATCTGTGGCTTCACCCATTGGTTGGGTGGAGAGTTCCTATGAAGACAAGTACTGGCTTCACAGAGAGGTTACAGAATACAAACTGAAGGTTGTTATGTTGTTTCCCCCCCACCAACAGAATGGCTGTTTTTATGTCAAGTTAGGTCTTACAGAACCAGTACATAACACGACTTAATTCTCATTTTTTCCCATTCCTCTACCCACCTTACAACCCCCACGCCTATATACATAAGACGTTGTTTCCTTTTTTAAAAAAAAAATCATCAAACTGAATACAAACTGTTATTACTTATGGGTTGGGACTGGAAATTCAGACTAGCAAAATCTTTGGGTTTGCTAAATTTTTACAGTGAGGGTCAAATGAAGTGGCTTGAAGTTTGGAGTAAAGGATACTCAAATAAATGACAGGTTATTTTCTTCTCATACTCAGTATTGTATAACAATGGATGGAATTTGTTTTACAAATTCTGACCTCTGTCTTTTGACTGTCCTCTGAGTAGACCAGTGGATCAGCCATGAAAACATTCTCTTTCCAGATCCCCGTCAATGGCTTGATCTATAAGTGGCATCTTTATATTGATCATAGTAGTTCATTCCTTTTGTCTAATAATGGTTTCAACATGAAACCAACTGTGTAGCAATTCAGGAGAAACTACACCTAATGCCTATAACATTCAAGAAGAATAAGAATATGGGTGCTTTGAAGCCATGATGTCCAAACACCAAATTCAGAATAAGAAAAAGATATCTGAATCCCATTTGGTCTACCTTGAAGAGATAGGTAGACATCACTTTGTGCTTAGAGATGACCTATTCTACTGGTTTAATTGTGTATATTCAAATTCAACATGAAAGATTGGCTGTGACATGGATACAACCATGGTTAGCTAATAGAAAGTAAAATCTATTTATTTCTAATGAAGTTAAAGAGTTTCAACTTTCCTGCAAAGAAATAAGAACTCAAAAATATAATTTGTACATTTAGTGATTATTTCTGACACATTCACTTTGTGGTTCAGGCTGGCCCGGAGCTCACTATGTACCCCAGGCAAACTTTGAACTCAGCAATCCTTCTGTCTCTGCCTCCCAAGTGCTGGGATGACAGCTGTGAGCCACCACGCCCGGCCCTCTGGTATGTGGTATTAATTGCGGGTGGGCGTGAGTCAGCATTGTATGTGGTTACCAGAGATTGAACTCAGGGCCTTGCGCTTGCGAGGCAGGCACCGAAACCACTGAGCTAAATCTTTGGCACCAGAAACAAATTTTTAAGGCAGTAGATGTTTAACTAATAAAAATATGCTGATTATGCTTCTTTATAAGAACATGTTCTCTAAGAGGAGCAAAGTAATTTTTTGTTGGTAGTATATGAAGAGAAAGGGCTTATGGTAGAAAATGTAGCCATATTAGTTTTTCTTATCCTTTTTTATAAATCAGCTTTCTCATCATCAGAACAAAATACCTAACACCTATTTGTATTTTGTCTCAGTTTTTTTTGGCTTATAGTTTCAGAGGGCTTAATCCATAGCCAGATTAATCCAAGAGAGGAATAGTATTATAGAAGAGTATGGTAAAAGGGAGTTGTTTAACCTAAAGAAAATAGGGAAAATAAAATAAGGGAAAATGTAAGGACAAGAATATACTTTCTCAGATCATGACCCTAGTGATTCACTTTCACCAACTAGTCTTTACCTTCTAATTGCACACTCAGTTATGAACTAATCAATGGATTAATCCACTGATGAGTATAGTATCACCATGTTCTAATCACCTTCTGAAAGCTCCACTTCTGAACACGTGGTGCTTTTGGGGAGTATTTTAGATCTAAACTGTAACACTCAAAACTTGGGTTCACATAGGCATGTCCATAATACTGTATAAAATACATTTCATCAATGTCTAAGAGTTGCTAGAGTAGAAACAGTTCCAGTGTTACTTAGAAGCCCAAGTACAGAATTCAAGAAAAACTCTGAGCTGTGAGTTACTCTGAAAATAAAAAGAGAAAGTCAAACGTTTACAACATACAATGTCATACTGTAAACATTCTCATTTCAAAAGGGTGGAATAGGAGGATTAAAAAAGAATAGAACCAAGGCACGGTTGAAACCCAGCAGTGCAAAAATTAAATCCTGTAATGTATGTTTCAGACCCAGGGCAGGTGGTGATAAAGTGTAAATTCCATAACCCTTGGGCATCCCTGGTCCTATGACATTGCTTATTGCAGCTCAGAAGATATCTCCTTTGGGCTGGCTTTTCTCAGTCTCAGCGGACAGTCTATGATCTTGGTAGCTCCAACCTCCTGGGGTCTCTAGTACAGCTTTGGTTTTATATCTATGACTTTATGCTCCACTCTTGAAAGAACTCCTGTGAAGGACTGCTAATCTATCACACCAAATTCTCTGGCCTGTCAGGCTTTTATCTGAAATCTTGGTGGAAGCCTCCCTGACCCTGTAACTGTTGCATTCTGCATACTTGACAAACAAATACCATGTAGATGATGCCAAGGTCTCCTAAACACTAGAGCACTAGCCAGTACTCATTAGATGATGAATGTAGGGGCCTCTGAGCACTTGGATGGCTAGATATATTCTTTATTGAGTGGCCTTAAGTAAGGCACCTGAGACTCTCTTCTCAAAGTCTTCCAAAGGCTTTTATTCATTTATGCCATGTATTTCATGATGGGTGGGCTTTTGACAATTTTTTAGATGCTTTCAAGTCATCTTTTGTTCAAGTGCAAAGTGCTTCACTTCTTTTTTAGGGTGCCAATCATTTTGGCTATTCTTTCCCTAACTCCAACTACACAGATGCTTGCTTTCCGACTTGTAATTCAGTTATTCAGGATTTTTAATGTATCTTTGGTTTATAATATAGTTATTATATTAGGGATGTCTCTCAGCTCACTATGTAGCCCAGGCAAGGCTCGAACTCAGCAATCCTCCTGTCTCTGCCTCCCAAGTGCTGGGATTACAGGCGTGAGCCACCACACCCAGCTCTGTGGTATGTGGTATTGATTGCTTGTGGGCGTGAGTCTCCACACCCAGCATTGTATGTGGTCACTGGGGATCGAACTCAAGACCTTGCACTTGCAAGGCAGGTGCCGGAACCACTGAGCTAACCCCCCGGCCCTAGAGTCAAAATTTTAGTCCTCTATGTAAGGAATAGTTGGTAAGTTTTTCCCCATTTTGTAGGTTTTCTTCAAACTGTTAGCAATTCCTTTTGCTGTGCAGAAGTTTTTAGTTTATCATTATTCCATCTGTTGATTCTTGGTGTTTTCTCTTGTGCAAGTGGGTTCTTTTCAAAAGTCCTGCCTATGCCTATGTCTTCAAGAATTTTACCTATTTATTTCTTCCAGCAGACTTTTCTTTAATATTTGTATCTTTGAGCCATTTTCATTTTAGTATAGTATGTGGCAAGCGATGGGTCTACAGTCAGTCTTCTGCATGTAGTCAGTTTTCCTAGTACTATTTGTTAAAGTGCCTATATGTCCTCCACTGTTTTTGGCCTTTTAAACAAAGATCAGGTAGCTGTATGTGCTTGGAGGTGTCTCTGCGTCCTTTATTCATTTCATTGATCTGCATGTCTGTTTTTCCCAAATATGCTATTTTTATCACTGTAATATGACCTGAGGTCTGGAAGTAGGATGTCTCCTGTCTTACTCTTGTCTGAGATTGATGTTAATATACCAAGTATTTTTTTTGCTCCAAAAGAATTTTAGGATTATTTTATCTCCTTTTGTAAAGAATGCCATTGGCATTTTGACTGGGATTGTTAAACTTCTTTGTCAATTTTGGAAAATGGCCATTTTGATTATACTGATTCTACCTATCAGGAGCAAGAGGTGCCTTTCCATTTTCTGATGTCTTCCTTAATCTCTTTCCTTAGAGTACTATAGTTTTTACTGTAGAGGTCTTTGACTTCTTTGGTTGGCTTGTTTTGAGTACTTAAATTTTCTGATGTTCTTATAAAGATATTCTCTTTCTACTTCTTTCTTGGTGAATTTATTTTTTTTTTATTTTTTTATTTTTTTGCTTTTTGGAGACAGGGTCTTGCTTTGTAGTTCAGGCTGGCCCTGAGCTCACTATGGTGCCCAGGCAAGCTGCCGCAAACTCAGCAATCCTCCCGTCTCTGCCTCCGGAGTGCTGGGATTACAGGCGTGAGCCACCACGCCCAGCATTATATGTGGTAACCGGGGATCGAACTCAGGTCCTTGCGCTTGCGAGGCAGGCGCCGGAACCACTGAGCTAACCCTCCGGCCCCTTGGTGAATTTATTATTGGTACTTATTTTGTTTAATGCCACATTGCTGAATTTGGTTATTAATTCTAGGAATCTTTTAGTAGAATTGTTTGGAGCTTCTGTGTAGAGAGTCACATTATCTGCAAATAATAAAAACTTGAATTTTTCTTTTCCTAAGTATCTTCATTTTATTTCTTTCTTTTGCCTGGATGCTGTGATTAATGTTTTGAGAATTACAATATATTGAACAGGAGTGGTGAGAGTAAACATTCCTTTCTTGTTCTTAGCTAGAGAAGAAAAGTTTTCAGCTTCTCCCTTTTAATATGATGCTCACAGTAGGTTAATCATAAGTAACTTTTATCAGATTGAAATAAGGTCCTAGTCCCTGTTGTGGTAGAGGTCTAAAGTGTCCCATAAAATTTTCATGTTCCATAAAATTTTGGGGAAGGTGATCAGATCTTGAGAGGACTATGCTCATGAGTGGATTAATCTACAGATGAGTTTATGGCTGAATGTGATGTTAGAAAGTGGAGCTTGGCTGAAGGTGGATCACTAGGGTTGTGAGCTGGAAGGATACATTCTTTTCCCTGGCTCCTCCCTTCTCTCTGCTTCCTGGCTTTCATGGGTTGAGCAGCCTTCCTCCCTTATGTCATTTTTTGCTTGAAGTTGGCTGACTGTAGACTAACCTCATGGAAATTAGGTAAAAATAAGCCTCTGCTACTCAAAAAAAAAAAAAAAGAAATAAGGTCATAATATATCCTTTTGTCTGGATTTTTATTCAGACATGAATGGACATTGGATTTTTGTCAGACACTTTTTCTGTGTCAATTGAGATGATCATCTAACCTTGTTTTTACTTGTCTGTGTGATGTATTACCTTTATTTGTTTGCAGAAGTTGAGCCATCTCAGTATCCTTGGAATGAATCCTATGTAGTCATGATATATAATCTTTTTGATGATTTGTCCCATCTAATTTGCCAATATTTTGTTGAGGATTTTTTGTTAAAGTTTGTTAGATTGGCCTGTGGTCCTGTGGTTCACTACTTCACAATATTTATCATGCATTCTAGAACAAATTTACATTTTCAGTTTCTCATACCAGAGAAAAGATACAATATGTACACATGTGACTTATTTTTTTTCACTTGTATGTCCTTAAAATATGTCCATTCAAGTATAAATGACTCAACATTATAATTTTTATGACAGAGTAATAATCCATTTTAGAAAAAAACCTACATCTTCTTTATCCAGTCTAGAGTTCATGGGCATTTGGATTGTTTCCAAGATTTAGCTAGCACTGAACTGATCTGCTATAAACTTGAGTGCACATATGTTGCTGTGTTGTGAATCTTGTAATTCTTTAATGAATATCCCTAGCAAAATAGCCAGGTCAAATGGGACCTCTAATCTTAGTCTTTTTGAGGAATCTGAACATGGTTCTCCACAGTGATCTTATCAGACTACATTCCCACCAACAGTGGAGGAGAGTTCCTTTTTCTCCACAGCCTCACCAGCATTTGTTGCCAGCTACTTTTGAAATAGCAGCTATTCTTTGTGGAGTGAGATGAAATCTCAGTGTTGTTTTCATCTGCATCTCTCCAATGACCAGTGATGTTGAGCATTTTTTTTAACATCTTCCTCTGAAAAGTGTCTATTCATTTCAGATGCCCATTTTTGAATTGGGTCTTTAAATCTTGGGGGGGGGGCGTATTTTAAAGCTCTTTATTTATTCTAGATAGTAGCCCTTTGTGTGAGGAACAGCTAGTAAAGATGTTTTCCATATTGTTGGTGTCTTTTTGCTCTGCTGGTGGTTTCTTTTGCTGTGCAGAAGCTTTTTAATAAGATGAGATTCATTTGCTGATTTCTCCTGCTAGTTCTTTCAATTTCATTTATTTCTGTTCTAGGACTTTGACATATGCTGCTTTATAGTAATAGCCAGTTTTTTCTTGCTCTGTCAATTTCATGTAGGCTCTTAGCAGACTATTACTTGAGATTATCTCATGCCATGAGGAGCTATCTTAGGGTGCCAGAAATTATCTTCATATAACATACCCATATATTTTAGAGTATTAGTTCTTTGACATTAAGCCTAAATTTTGGTCTTCTAAAATGAACTATTAGAACATATCCAGATCCTAGTATTTGGAGGACATCACAAGGGAAAGTAGTTTTTACAAGGATTATTTGCTTAACCTAATGATCTGCTTTTTTCTATTATTCCTAGACCAGCTATTTTTAACAGAATGTATTGATTTAGAGAAATTACTTCCCTTGGCAACATCAGGACATCTACAGTTTCCTTTACTACTTAGTCATTTTGTTAGATATACATCTTCTATTTGGAAAGTTATTTTTTAAAGGCATCTAAATATGGACAGTCTCTATAACATCCATCATTTTTATCTGGGTATGACCTCTTTCCTTGGGGGAATACAAGATGGTATGGAGCCACTCAACTGTTTAACTTCACAAAGACATTTATTACTTGTACCTTCTTTTGTTTTATAATAATTTTAAAGATAGTTTTGGACAACTGCTAAAAGTCTGCCAGGATAATCATTTTCCATCCTATATTTGTTGTAAACAAAGTCCTGTATCTGTAGTTCAAGTTCATTTATAAATATGAGTTTGATACAGCAGAAGTTTCTGTCTATAGAGCTAACCTTGAAGGTTTACTGAAGCAATTGAAAAGCTGATTTCTAAAATTCTCTGATTTAGCTTTATTTTTTACCTGCCTGCCCTAAATTGATATCTAGTCATTTCTTTTGTTGAAATATAGCATGTGTAATCCTTAGTAAGTGCTGAGACACAGTTTGTGTTTTTTCATTCCTATCCCTTTTGATTGACATCAGGAACAACTTCAAATAAATGTGTGTGCCTGTGTGCATATGTGTATGTTTGCCAGAATTCAGATAATACAGTATTAATAAGTATAAGTCAAGGAAACTGGCATATTATTTTCCCAATATTCTTTTTCTTATTGAATTCTTTATTGGTACATTTTATAGACATAGCATGACCACACTCAACATTAAGAATTTGTACGAGTATATGACATGACTTAATTCTCATTTTTTTCCATTCCCCTGCCAATCCTACAACCCCCACACATCCTATATACATATGTTGTTTTTTCCTTTTTTGCCATCACATTTTTCTTCCCCCTTGTTACTTACCCCTAAACTTTTCTCTTTGAATATTTTCTATTTCACAATATCTATTATACATCCTAGAATTCATTTACTTCTTCAGATTCTCATATCAGAGAAAAGATACATTATTTACACATCTGTTACTTATTTACTTCACTTATGAGTATATCCTCAAGGTATGTCTATTTAAGTATAAATTACTCAAACCTATCATTCTTTATGGCAGAGTAACACTCCATTTTATAAAAGAGCCTCTTCTTCTTTATCCAGTCTCCAGTTGAGGGCATTTGGGTTGTTTTCAAGATTTAGCTATCACAAACTGAGCTACTATAAACAGGAGTACACAAATGTCATTGTAATATGAATCTTTTAATTCTTTCAACTGTATTCTTAGCAGGGAAATAGCAGGGT
Organism: Thryonomys swinderianus; assembly: GCA_004025085.1. Lineage (NCBI taxonomy): Eukaryota > Metazoa > Chordata > Mammalia > Rodentia > Thryonomyidae > Thryonomys > Thryonomys swinderianus. Next base: position 29,527 of record PVIC010011958.1, read on the forward strand.
CAAATAGGACCTCTAATACTAGGGTTTTTTTTTTGTTTTTTTTTTTTTTTTTTTTTTTTTTTTTTTTTTTTTTTTTTTTTTTTTTTTTTTTTTTTTTTTTTTTTTTTTTTTTTTTTTTTTTTTTTTTTTTTTTTTTTTTTTTTTTTTTTTTTTTTGTGAGACAGGGTCTCACTTTGTAGTTCATTCTGGCCCTGAGCTCACTATGGAGCCCAGGCAAGCCTTGAACTCAGCAATTCTCCTGCTTCTGCCTCCTGAGTGCTGCCAGCACACCCAGCTCTAATCCTATTTTTCTGAGGAATCTCCACACTGATCTCCACTGTGGTTGTACCAGTCTATATTCCCACCAACACTGGAGAAGGGTTCTTTTCTCCCCACAGCATTTATTGCTGGTTAATTTTGAGATAGCGGCCATTCTTTATGGAGTGAGATGGAATCTCAATGTTGTTTTCATCTGCATTTCTTGAATGACTAGTGATGTTGAACACTTCTTCATATGCTTCCTAGCTGCTTTTACTTCTTCTTCTGAAAAGCGTTTGTTCATTACAGATGCCCATTTTTGAACTGGGTCTTTAAATTGGCTGGGAGAGGGGGGAGGCTGGTAAATGGTGAAAAAATGAATGGTTAAAGAAAAAAGAAGAAACAAAGCTTATGTATATACCAGGCAAAGGGTTGTAGGATGGGTACAGGAATGGAAAAAAAAAATGAGAATTAAGTCACGTCATATACTGGTATAAATTGTCAATTTCAATTGTGGCCATAATGTGTATATAAAATGTACCAATAAAATCAATTAATTAAAAAAAGAAAACACTGAGAGTGCTATGGCATGTATCTAGATGTCCTCCCAAAGCCTCATGCAGTCATAGGTAGTGAATCTAGGTTGTATGATGATAGAGTTAAGGGCACATATTTACTAAAGCACTACATAGGAGTGACTTGTTTACCACTGTGCTAATTTCGAGCATCTGACTAGATAGGAGGAGCAAAAATATGGTGTTAAGGTCTCTCGTTACTTTTGCTACATTTTGCCTGCCCCAATTTTTCTTCTCTGTGAGGCATATTCACTACTCTTGCCTTGGAGCTGCAGAGTTATGGTCTAATACCTCAGTTATATGTAAACCAAATCAGGCTTTTTCCTCTTCGCGTGTCAAATATTTTGCCTCCGCAATGACAGAAAAGTAACCAACACAGGAAATACTTGAAGATAATGGTACTCCAGTGATGGGAAACCTTTTAGAATAGCCTGCATGTGAGAGTTTCACCAACACTGATATAGACCATGAATTTTTGGATAAGACCCCCCAAGCACATGAAGCAAAAGCAAAAATAGGCAAATGAGATTCATGGCAAACTAAGTAATTTCTGCACAATAAGAAAAATAATAGAATGAAGACAAAATGTGTAGAGTGTGAGAAAAATCTATGAAAACTACATCTGACAAGGGATTAATATGCACAATATATAAGGAATTTAAACAACTCATTAACAAAAAAAATCTTCCAAATAGTTCAGTTAAAATTAGAAAGGGAAAGCTGGAGATTTACCTTACAGTGTTTAATATTGTTTCCTAGAGGATAGAAAGGTTAAGGATGGAGATGGAGATGGTGAGAATTTTCCAATGGCCACCTGAACAGAAACAGAGTAACAAGTTCTAGTCTTTGACACAGTGAGGTGGTAGACATAACTTGATATATATTTTACAATAACTGGAAGAGAGGAGCTAAACATTTCCAAATACAAAATAGCGATAAAGGAGACAGAAATGTTAACTACCTTGATTTGATCGTACATTTGGTTTTGTTTTGTTTTGTTTTGTTTTGTTTTGTTTTGTTTTGTTTTGTTTTTTGAGACAGGGTCTCGCTTTGTAGTTCCGGCTGGCCCTGAGCTCACTATGTAGCCCAGGCAAGCCTCGCACCCAGAAATCCACCTATCTCTGCCTCCCGAGTGCTGGGATGACAGGCGTGAGGCACCACGCCCGGCACTGTGGTATGTGGTATTGATTGCTGGTGAGCGTGAGTCTCCAAGCCCAGCATTCTATGTGGTTACTGGGATCGAACTCAGGACCTTGCGCTTGCGAGGCAGTAGCTGGAACCACTGAGCTAACTCTCTGGCCCGATCAGTACATATTTTATATAAGTATTGAAATATTGCCTTGTGCCTTATAAATGTGTAGACTTATCAAGGTAAAAAAAAATTAAAAAGAGTTTAAGGAAAAAGTTAAATCTTTCTAATATCCTCACATAATATAATTAGTGTTGGGAAAAGACCTTCATGGTAGCTATTTTGGAACTTTATATACACACATGTGTGTGTATGTCATATATATGATAATGAAGCTGCATTGAAAATTTTGTTTATATTTTTCTTTATTCAAATAGCAAAAGAAGGACCACTGATTATTAGGACTTTTTTTTTTTTACTCTTTACTATAAGATACCTCCAAGATGGGGAATTTTGTTGTACCCAAAGTTCCCCAAAATAGTACTATAGCTTTAAGTTATTTTGGATGCAATTATGCTCTTTTGACAAATAAGGAAAGAACTTGATTTTTTAAATTGAATTCTTTATTGGTACATTTTATACACAGCTCACAATCACACTTAACATTGGGGAATTTGTACCAGTATATGACAAGAGTTAATTCTCATTTTTACCCATATCCCTACCCACCCACAATCTCCCAACCCTTGTATATATATGCTTTCTTTTCCAATTATGTTTATTCTTTCCACTCATTACTTTCCCTTACCACATTCCCTTTGAATATCTCCTATTACATAAAATCTATCATACATTCTAGAACTCATATCTACAGGTTTTCATATCAGAGAAAAGATACGGTATTTACATATCTGTGACCTATTTATTTCACATGTTAGTGTGTCCTCAGGTATATCCATTTGCACATAAATGGCAAACTTGTCAAAGAACTTGAATTTTAATGACAGTAGAAATAAAAATTGGTATACATTGCTGCAGATGCACAGACTTGGAGATAATAAGTTCCAGTTCGGTTGACAGTTTTCCTGTTTCTTGAATATGCCACATTGTCTCTGAATGTCACATTTACTGTGTTTGCCAGTCCCTGAGCCTCAGCTACTCCTTTATGATTTTGTTTCCTGGTTATCCAATCCCTCCACAGAGATGTTCTTGACAGCCTTAAAATAGTTTATTCTTGCCGGGCGTGGTGGCTCACGCCTGTAATCCCAGCACTCGGGAGGCAGAGACAGGAGGATTGCTGAGTTCCAGGTTTGCCTGGGCTACATAGTGAGCTCAGGGCCAGCTGGAACTACAAAGCGAGACCCTGTCTCAAAAAAAAAAAGTTTATTCTTTCTTCACTTTTGATGTAACACTTATATTGTGTATTTATTACATATTCATCTGTGTTTTTTATGTCATTAGCTCCATCATGACAAGGATTATTTACTGGTATTGGTTTATCTGCTGGAGGAGTTCTTAAGAAGAAAAGAAAAAGAAACCTATACAAAACCGAGATCAGAGAGCCACCTTAGAGGTCCGAAAAGCTGCATGGGGGTGTGGCTGTGTTTGTGAAACAATGGGCAGCCCAGAGGCAGGTAGACAGACAGAAGAAAAGGCCATACCAAATATGATAAGATGTTATGACTTTGCTGAAGACTGTTGGGTCATAGAAGGGTAATAAAGTAGAACCAATCTGTGGGAGAAAATGTAAGCATTTGCAAAGAAGAAGGACAGAAATAAATTTAAAGGAAATATTTGAACACTGGAATTCACAAAATTTTATGACAGTGCTGACTGAATAGCAGAGAAAAATCACATTTTTGGCTTAAAAGATTGGATAAATCATGATTCCATTTACTCATTAATTTGATACTTTCAGTAAGTGTTAATGTGGGATCAACACTGGAAGATAACTGTTAAAGAACTCAGGATGAAAAGCTGGACAGGCTATGGACTTGACTTCCACAAGCTCCCAGCCTAGCTGAGGAAACAAAGATCTAGAAATAGAGTGACATGTTAGTGTGTTAACTACTATGATTTTTTTTTTTAAGTTTTAAGGTAAACTAGAGACTTAAAACAGGATGTGATTAATTCAGAGGGGGGAATTACAAGGGAGGTATGAAAAGGGAAAAAATTCTAGGGTTGAATATCAAAATGGAATAGAATATTTCAAATAATATTGGCAAGCTTACTCCCAGGAAGAACAACAAAAGCAGAATCACCATGTCTTCAAGAAGCCTTGGATGGTTTAGTATAAAGTAAATGTATTGTACCTTACCTTGAGGTAGTCCAGAGATGAGGCCAGAGTGATGCCCTCATCTGTAGTGAGCATGCTGAAGACCAGCTTTTATTGAGTAAATCAGCACTTTCCCATTGAGAGGGTCTATTGGGTTTGTTTGAAGACTTCAAATACAGTTTTTAATAACTAGCTTCAGTTCAAGCCTTCCAAATTAGAAAGTTCAAAGGTGAACCTCTAGTGGGCTGTATTCACAACTCCAGGGACTAATCCAGAGCATACTACGGTAACAGCAGTGGACCCATTGAAGGCTGTAAGCAATTTTGCAACGCCTCGCAAAGCATTCCTTTGCTCTTCCACTGTTGTGGTATGACTTACACCCAAACCATAAAAGACAAAGTGAATAATAATGTGCATTGCCCAGATTTGTAACAGTCAACTGTCACTTTCCAATCAAATGTCCAGAATAAATGGGATGTGGTGAGTAATGAATCAGCCTCCTTCTTTGTGGACATATTCCTGCTAGAACTTACCTAATTGGAAAATGACCATGAATAATTTTTTTCAAAATCACTTCATTTGTAAAATCTTCCCAAACTGTAAAGTTGAAAAATCCAATAGACTTTTTATGAAGGAATTAGGAAAGATTGGCACTTGGTTTACCAAATATTGGGCATTTCAAATTTCTCAGTAATTAGTGGCAAAATGTCTCATGGTGTTTGTTGAATGGAAGAAGGAAAATTATATCTTTATTTTTTTGTCACAAAAAAAGGATAAACATTTAAGTCCAAGGAGATGAAACAATTTCAAGCAGAAAAATAAAAAATCTTCCATCCCTGATAAAATAGCAGTAAGAGCATAGGGAATAGTTGGAAGACAGGCAAGTTCACTGTCCAACACAGTTTAAGTTTTCAGCATCAGTTTTAAAGATTGTGTAGAAATGCCGGATTTCCCTTTTCAATCCTGGATGGCATTGAAGATACTGAAAGTCAGTGTACTGACCAAGAGAATGAGTAGAATACTGGAAAAAAGAGAAATCAGCTGAATTGACAAGTGTCTTTTATTTTCATTGTTTTAAGTAACTGTTGACACCATTTGGAGTAAAGGAAATAATGAATTATAATTAGATGGTTAGAGAACTAAGAAAATTATTCAGCTCAGTTTCTTTCCTTTTTGAACCAAACTTTTGTTGGTACTTTCATATGTACATTATGATCAACTCAACATTGAGAATTTGTACTTGTACATGACACATCTTGATTCTAATCTTTCTCCCATTCTCCTGCCCTCCCTACAACACTCACCCCCTAATACATAAGCTTTGCTTCCTTTATTTTACTATCAACTTTTTTCTTTCCCTTCTTTACTTTTCCCTACTTGCCCTTTCCCTTTTTGTTTTGTTTCTTCCAATTTCACAGTACCTGTCATATATTTTGGAGGTCATTTACACCTTCAGGTTTTCATAGTAGAGAAGAGACACAGTAGTTATACTTCTGTGTCTTATTTCACTTATGAGTGTGTCCTTCAGGTACATTGGTTTGATTAAAAATGACTCAAATGTATCACTTTTTGTGACTAATACTCCATTTTCTATACATTTAAATCAACTTTTTAAAAATAGTTCTTTTCATTTAATCATTAACTTGTGAGATGATGTGACTTTTGCATAGTAGGTACTTCATAAATTGAATTAAGATATCAGTAAAATGTTTTCCCATCCTTCTCTTTTATAACTCTAGTGATAGAGATATGTTTCTGTTTAGATAACTCTGTTTCAGTACTTATCATTCTTTTAGTATGTACAGTTGTGGTAGAGAGTATGCATTTTGAGGCTTTAGTGATCTTTGTCAGTATCCAGTGCTCACCAGTCATACTGATGCAGGAGAGTTAAGGCCTAACTCCCCAGCTGAAACGCGAGTTCGTGTTTTCTAAAAATCGAAGAATGAATTTTAGGAATGACGGAGGTTTGAGTAGGAAAGTTTTATTGAGAGAGAAAGCTTCTGCCTTAAGAGAGACAGAAGGGGGGCCCGGAAAGTGGGTAACCCCCCTACCACTTTTTAGAGGGCTTTTATGGAGCAAAGCCACAAGGTGAGGTGGGTCTGATATAGGGGGCTACCAATAAGATTTGAAAGAAATGGACAAACTGTGACTAACCAATGAGTAAATGACAAGCATAGTTACTTCAGCAACTCTTTGATTGAATAGGTCTAATGAGAAATCAAGCCCTAGAGGGTCTTGCTTGTCAGGAGACTCTTCCAGGTGGTTCAAGGTCCTGCCCATTATCTGGGGATTTTGTAATTACTGTCTTCCATGGAGGGGCTGGATCCAGACCTTGACCTTCCGCCCAGGGAGGAGAATGAGGCCTGTAGTTTCTCATTGATGGTGTTGACCTTCAGAAGGATCCTCTTTTTGCAAGTCTTTCAAGAGCCGGCCCTCTCTATCTGCCTACATATGTCTAGCTGGCTTTTCTACCTGTAATATTCCCCCCTCTGAAGAGGTACCCGAACTGCTGTGAGGGGCAAATGGGCGAAGACCGATCTAACTTCTTCAAGCTGGTGAGGGGCATAGTTGTAACAGCAGTCAGGGTCACTCTACAGAGGTTCTATCTAAAGGCCCTTGATAGACTCTATGGGTTGTCATCTTAGGTAGGCATACTACCTTGAGTCTGGAGGAGACAAAAGTAAGAAAACAGTTAAGGATACATGGACCAAATAGCAAGGCCAATAGTATTGTGAATGTGACAAATAAGTGTTTCCACTGGAAGGAACCCATAAGAGCCTCCCAGAGTTAATAAGGAGAAGGTCCACAGTGTTTCAGAATCTGACATAGCATCGACCTGTTGTTTGATGTCTTGAACAACAGCTGAAATATTTGGACAGATCAGGGATATACACACAGCATTCAGCTTTTTCAATCGCACCCCCTTTAGGCTGTAGTGAAAATTTCTAGTGTCATCTGGTTTTGAAGGACAACTTGTTTTATTACCTATATCACCAGATCTATAGTTATCACCATAGAGACTGCCAGAACTCTTTACTAAAACTGATTTAATACTGTCAAATTATGAACACATTTTTAACTCACTATTTGTATTTTTTTAAATCAAAGCAAGGTTTACATCCTCTCAAACCTTCTGCAACTTGCTATAGGCCCTCAAGTTCAGCTTTTTCTTATCTTTTTACATTCTGGCACAACCAGACATTCTTACTTAAAAACAAAAACCACTTTTTTTTTCCTTTTACTTACTACCAGTCAACTACCTTCCTACTTGCTTTCTTTAGACATTAAAACTTGTAATAACACTTTACAGTCTTTTTTCATCTCAAATCAGTATAAATATTGACTTTTTGTCTCTGAGTTATAAAGCCCTGGTCAAAGCTATGAGTTTTGCTAGCTGTGTACTAGTGTCAGGCACAAGTGACTAGTGCCAGGCATAAGGAGGAACTCTCAAGCATCTGCTGTAGTCACTGCTGTATATCCTGTCTTTTTTATCCCATTTTCTATGTAAGAGCTGCCATCACAAAAGAGAATCAGGTCAGGATTAACAAGGGGTGTGTCTAATAAGTCCTTTCTGGCTGCACATGAGCACAGAATTACCTGTTTGCAGTCATGTCTTTCAGCTTTACCTTTTTCTTTTTCTGGTAAAAAGGTGGCAGGATTTAAGGAGGAACATGTCTTTATTTGAACAGTTGGCCCTTCCAAGAGTAAGGCCTGATATTTAAGAAGGCAACTGTCTGATAACCATAAGCTCCCTTTAGATGAAAGAAGCCCTGCCACATTATGAGATATATATATGATGAGATCTTTACCTAAGGTCAGCTTGGATGCCTCCGGCACTAAGAGAGCTACTGCAGCCACAGCTCTGAGGCATGCAGGCCATCCTTTTGCTACAAGATCTAACTCATGGCTTAGGTACCCTACAGGTTGTTTAGCAGGTCCTCGATCTTGTGTAAGCACTCCCAAAGCTAGGCCTCGCTTTTCATCAACATATAGATTGAATTTCTGTCCTGTGGGCAAGCTCAATGCTGGGGCACTTAGAAGGGCTTGTTTGAGCTGTTTAAAAGCTGCCTGGGAATTGTGTTCCCAGGTTAAAATATGGGTTTTTGCCCTTTGGGTTTCTTTTATAAGTTGATAGAGGGGTCGTGCAGTTTCACCATATCCTGCTATCCAAAGGCAACAAAAACCTGTAACTCCTAAGAATCCCCTAAGTTGTTTTAGAGTTTTTGGCTCTGGGTAGGAAAGAATTGGTTCAATTCTTTTTTTTTTCTTCCAGTTTCCGAGTTCCTTTAGATATAATAAGGCCCAAATATTTTACTTCGGGGCTGCAAAGTTGTGCTTTAGATTTAGAAATCTTATAACCTCTATCTGCTAGAAAATTTAGCAGAGCCTGAGTGCCTTGGCTACAAAGTTCTTCTGAAGAAGCACATACTAGTATATCATCTACATATTGTAATACTGTGACCTGGGAGTATTCAAAACATGTCAAGTCATGAGAAAGCACCTGTCCAAAGAGGTGAGGGCTATCCCTAAATCCTTGGGGAAGAACAGTCCATGTCAACTGAGAGGCGAAAAGAAACTGGGAATCTGGATGTAAAGGAATACAAAAGAAAGCATCTTTTAAGTCTAGTACTGAAAACCAACTAGCACCTTCTGGGATCTGAGAGAGAGAAGAGTGTATGGGTTAGGGACCATTGGGTGGATTTACACTACTGTTTCATTTACTAATCTGAGGTCTTGTACTAGTCTCCAATCTCCATTAGGCTTTTTAATTCCCAGGATTGGAGTATTACATGGGCTATTGCAGACCTTAAGCAAGACTTGCTTTATTAGATTGTCAATTATAGGCAATAATCCTTTCTTTACCTCAGTTTTTAGAGGGTATTGTCTCTGGTGAGGAAAAATAGTAGGATCTCTGAGATGTATCTGTACTGGAGCAGCTTGAATTGCTCTGCCTATCTTACCCTCAGTCGCCCATACCTCAGGGTTTATTTTTGTCTCTACAAGTGGAAGACAACATACCTGCCTTGGATGTATGTGTGTGTGTGTGTGTGTGTGTGTGTGTGTGTGTGTGTGTATATATATATATATATATATATATATATATATATATATATATATATATATATATATAAAATGGTATTTAAACAGGATAAAATATCTCACCCAAGAAGGGGAACTGGGCTTTCAGGCATAATCAAAAAGCAATGAGTGAAGAAAAAAGCCATCCCAGTTATAGCCTAGGTGTTGGGAGAAATAGCATATTACCTCTTTGCTTGTGACTCCTTTCACTGAAGTATGATGGCTGGAAGGGAGGCCAGGATTGGAGAGAAGGGCCGAGAGAGAGGCACCAGTGTCCAGCAGCAGGCTTACTTCTTTTCCCTCTATGGTTATAACTACCCGGGGCTTCTCCGTGGAGATGACAATCCGGCCAGAGAGAGAATGTAG
>PVIC010011959.1:0-40514 GCA_004025085.1 Thryonomys swinderianus
TATAGTCCTCATGACACTGACTTAGTGTTTAGCATAACCTTTAACAGAATGTCTTACAGAAAGAGCTGATGCTGAACTTTAAAATTGTAATTAAGGTTATCTTGTTTTATATTAAACATGAAATTTTGACCCCCCAAATTAAGCAGTCATAGGCATAGAGGAAAAGTGAAGGAATGTGCTGCTTTTACACAACAAGGGCACAGCTAGTTACCTCTCCCTCCCTCTTTCTAACTTGAAACAGAGAGGAAAAATATAGCTAGGACTGGGCTGAGAACACACCACGAGCTTTCTGATGACAGCTGTCTGCTTGACCCACACCAAGGGATCTGATAAGATCCATTTCCCAAAATGCTTACATATATATGGATACAGGGACACACACACACACACATATGCGTGTGTGTGTGTGTGTGTGTGTGTATCGCACTGTCTACCAGCACCATGGAGAATAGGGTCAATCTAAACTTTTTAAGATGAAAGCAAGTCAACCGTCCAAATTATAAAAGCCCTATTTTTTAATGGAATAGTGGGAGGGAGGGAGTGAGGGAGGGAGAAAGAGGGAGAGGGAGAGGGAGAGAACTGTGAAAGTGCTCCATCATAAGAAGATCTGCTAAACTTTTCCAGGAGTGGTAGTGCATGCCTGAAATCCCAGCTCCTTAGGAGGAGGCAGAAAGATCACTTGAGAGCACAAATTCAAGATCAGCCTAGGCCGTATAAGGGGCCTGTCTCAGAATAGTAAACAAACGTAGCAGTGAGATAGATGACACACTCTTACTATGGGATGCTGTTGTCACAATGTTCACCTGCCACCCTGGATTTGAGCAGGAATGTGTCTTTCCCTGGGTGAAGCATGTAGCGGAGTCAGTGTGGATTTTAGGAGGCCTGCAGACACTGATCCGGTTACCTTGTTTATTCCTGAGCTCTTTGTCTCATGAAATTAAAGGATAAAATCATAGACAAAAGAAGAATTTAGAGGATAATTTATTAGAAGTAAAAAGGAAGACACTCTCAGCGGATACCCACCACGAGTAAATAAAGTCCCTCTGCTTTCTTTATTTTTTGCCCTATATAGATAGTGTACTGCAGAGACGTTTTAAACAGGTGACTTCATGGATAGAGACTTAAAGGAAATAAGATATTTAACTGAGTCGCAAGGAACTGAGTCAGAGAAAGCTCGTACTGCATGTCTTAAGCTTTTTCAAGTCCAGCTCTGAGATTAGGGAGGAGTTGTCAACTAACTTGGTATATCTGCTCCTGGGGAGAGTGTTCAGCTGTGTACTTGAACTTTTCTCTGTTCTGGTTTCTTGTACATTTTTCTAAGCTTCACTAGCTACACAATTTGAATTAGCTATTAACTAAAGTGTGTGTGCTGTTTTCTTCTTTTAGGCAACACTACCTTAGGCTGGTCCTTGTTACAGTATGTGTCCTCTACAGTTTGGATTCAAGATTCAATGTAGTTCTTCCTTAGCGTCTCTGTTCAAAGAGATTATGTTAGCCTCCATTGGTGGGTGAATAAAGACCACTGGAAACAATAACTGCATTTCTCTCTACTATTTGCACTAAATCTATTAAGGTATATTGCGTTCCACATGCAAAATTTTAGATCTATCTGTTGATCATATCAAGAAAAAGATTAAACTGTATGTGTCCTATAAATTTTCATTGTGTGTGTGTGTGCGATAAAGATACGCAGAATAGTAACCAGTTGGACAGAGTTTTCAGAAGGACAAGCTCACTTCTGCTTTCCTTGCCTCTCCTATGTGTGTGGCTTGTCCAGAACACGACTCAGCAAATGTCTGTTTGCCATGAAGAATTCAGTGCTGCTGATGAGCGACCCAAACTGGCAGCCAGGGCCAGTGATTAGCCCAGCGGTAGTCTGCTTGGCTGGCCTCCGTGAGGCCCTTAACTGAATCCCAAGCACCACAAACAAGCAGAACAAAGCAAACAAACAAAAGAAAAATATTGTTAGCTCAGTGTCCTGGACAAAAAAAGGAAGGAAATAAGAACTGTGAAAATAAATAAAAATAATTCTAATAAATGATGATTAATATACGTTTCATTTATATATGGACATTTTAGGAGATTTTTTCTTGAACAATTTTCCATGAACCTGAAGGTTTGGGAAATACTGACTCCAAATCACCCAGGTGTCGTGATCTCTAGCTCATCAGTTTTTAATAGTCACAAGTGCAAATGACACAGTCCACTGAATTTACTTGGTTCTTTATGGGCAAATTAGGGAACAGTGCTCTCAAAAACAGTTGTCAAGAAACTGATCCAAGAAGGAAGAACCCAAGAGGGGAGAAGAAGGAAGAGGGAGCAGAAGCCAACATGCAGATGGAATTACTGTCTGGAAAAACATGAAATTCCCAACGTGGAGGCTGAGAAGCGTGCCGGTGACCAGGAGAGAAGCTGCTGATGAAAGACAAAGCTCGGCTTGTGATTTTATTTGTATGGAGGAGTTCACGCTAGGAGAGAATTGCTGTGCAGAAACATTAAGTGGCTTTAATGTGTGAGATCAAGTGCACAGGGAAGAGAAGAGGCTGAAGGGCTCGCTGGGGAACCATGGCAAAGCCAGGCTGAGTTGTGAACCCTCCTGTGATTCCATTGTTTATCTAATGCATTCACACTTTAATATTTATTTGTGTTGGTGCTTGTTAAAACTAAATCAAAGGCACTTAATGCTTGATGAGCAAGCTCAGAAATACTCATAAAATGCATTTTGTACAGATTACTAAAAACAAATACAAATTAAGCAAATTGACACAGTGCAAGTCATTAAATAATCTGAATTTGCTTGAGAGCTGTCTAAAGAAAGTTCCTTTTTACATTTTTCTACAATAAAGCAAGCTAACTATTGTTAAAGGTTAGAAAACTTCACTACAGTTGAATTAGAAGTAAATCTATTGGGAACTTCTGTTAAAATTTTAAAACTTTTAAAAAATATAATTCATTAATATATCAATCTTAATTTCTTTATTAGCTACACAATGCTCTTTTACAAAAAAGTAACTAAAAGAGTTGCTGATTCTTAACTAAAAAGTGATAGAACATAGCCAACCACTGGTCTTAGTGTAGGAATAACTGTTAGGTACAAGTAATGTTTATCCACCCAAGTCATTAAGCTAAGGAGATACTCCTGAGACAGCAGGGACGAATCCAGTGCCTTTGTGTCAAAGCATACTTGGATCTCAGATGAAACTCAGTTGTCTTATGAAGACAAAACTATGAAGAGCTTCCAGGGGGGTATATGCTTATTTTCACTAGATTTCATTCCCTACAGAGTTTCTGCTTTTTAAAAAGTGATTGTAGCTGTTTGTTGCTGAGTTATCTGGAAGCCCATTATCAAAGTTACCTTTAACCAAAGAATATTGAGAAGTAATAAGAGGCAAATTGTGACTTTCATAAATGCTGCTTTCCCTAAACGACAAGATGCCATTGTTTCCTCAGTAGTGAGATGAAGACTTTTAGAAAACTATATCTGCATTTTTACTCCTACTCCCATCTTTACGTCTGTCTAAAAAGAAGACATGTCTAATTCTCTTCTCAAAGTGAGCATCGTTACTAAATCAAATGTCTTTTCTCCCCTTAGACATCAATTGATCATTTACATTTAGTTCTTCACCTTAGAAGTTAAATGTGCTTTGGAGATAAATGGTACAAATACACAAACTCCAAAGAAACCACCACTCATCCCTTGGCCCTGCATTCCTCCCTGTGAATAACTTGTTTCTTTCTTCCTCGATGGGAGTAAGATTTTGGAAGTATTCAAGTATCTGCTGCCTGGCCACTTCGCCCTCAACACTGTGTTCTACCTGTCAGTAACATCTCTAATAAAGAGTAAAAATGGAGCAGCAAGAAGAAGATGCTATTGGTAACAATCATACTGTCATATGACTAGCATTTTCTTTGGAAAAGTATTGATGGATTTGGTTACCTCCCTTGTAGAGAGGAATACAAGTGAACTATGTGCAGATTTTGCACAGAAGAAGGTAACCCTAGAGAAGAGTGGTGGAACAGGGAGGAGAAGCCAAGAGATAGTCTGGGAAGTGACAGAAGTCATGACTCCTTTGTCAGGGTCCCCTCACTGAAACCCCAACGGGCACATCTAACCAGCAGATTGAAACACATGCTCTCAATGCGTGTTTGCAGTCGTGAAAACCAGGCTGATTGCACATCCAGGTCAAAGTTGATGAAACAGAGATCCATGGAGGGATGTTCTTACTATGATGAATTGGTTTGTTAAATGCTTTCTGAGAACTGAACTCACAACCTTGCAATTGCAAGGCAGGTGGCAGAACCACGGAGTTAAATCCCTGGCCCTACTTCTCCTACTATGAGTATTACTTAATAAGAAAAAAATAATGTTTTTCAATACTTGTTATTCCAAGCACTCATTTTATTTGTACAGTCATGCAAAAGGTACTGAATATTATTATCTGTGTTCTACAGATGAGGCCACCAAGGTGTAGAACATTGAAATAACTTGCCAGGACTTCAGTGCTAATAAGTGTTGTAGTAAGAATTTATACTATCTTGTACTTAGTAGATACTTGATTTGTATTAGTGGAATTTACTTTGGATTTTAATGAATTGGTGTATAAGTATATTCATCAATACTGCTTCTGAGATTGGTTACAATTTTATATACTAAAATAAAAGCAGGGTCTCAGGCAGAACTGTTGCTTCCAACAGATAGAGCTAGAAATCTGGTGTCTTATTGTGGTGTTCTCAGCGCTAATAAAAACTTTATTTGATTTCTATTTTTTTCTCATTTATGCTACAAATGAAGAGAATAGCCTTGGGAAAGTGATTTGCCTGTCATTTGATCTTTATAAAGAAATTGCACATAATTAACTTACTTCATTTTTAGTAAGTTGCTAATTAGGTGATTCATTGAGATTCCAAAGGATTAATCTTTTGGCTTCCAGCATGGAAGTAAAAAAGAATTCACAAGCATCGAAGAAAAACCCAAATTACCCGGGGTTCTGGAGCCCCATAGAAAATAAATGATTGAACAAAAGAGTGGCAATGAGAAGTTTATTCTGAGCATTGAAAGTGAAACAGAGGCTGATAAAATCTTATGATCAAAGCAACCAATTTAAAACAGAAATAAATTATTTAGCTAACATTTTTCTTATAACACTTATTTTTCTTAGAAATCAAACCCATTATTTCCACTATGTCCTAATATTTTAGTTTTCACAACATGAATTTCTCTCCTTTATTATTAAGGCTTATTGTTCCCAACATGCAGCTTAACATTTGATATCTAAAGGTCATTGCTACACAAACCTAAGATGGCAAATACAAAATTTAACAGCTGTGTCACATTATACTCTTCATAGAGGAAAGGAATAAAAAACAAACAACTGTGTAAGATGGCAGCGGTGTGGACGAGTGGGATTTGCTGAAATATTTAACGTTTTATTACAGGGGACGTCTGATGATACAATGTTTTTCCTCAAATTTTCAGCTTGCATCTAATCAGAGAGAATATAAGTAAAAAATTAGAACTAAATTTAGTTTATTTTATATAGTCTTCTTTTGTTAGGTGAGAGGAACTTAATTTTTTTTTTTTTTTTTTTGAGACAGGGTCTTGCTTTGTAGTTCAGGCTGGCACTGAGCTCACTGTGTAGCCCAGGCAAGCCTGG
Organism: Thryonomys swinderianus; assembly: GCA_004025085.1. Lineage (NCBI taxonomy): Eukaryota > Metazoa > Chordata > Mammalia > Rodentia > Thryonomyidae > Thryonomys > Thryonomys swinderianus. The sequence goes on from PVIC010011959.1 coordinate 5,655, forward strand.
AACTCAGCAGTCCTCCTGCCTCTGCCTCCCGAGTGCTGGGATTACAGGCGTGAGCCACCACGCCCAGCACTGTGGTATGTGGTATTGATTGCTGGTGGGGTGAGTCTCCACGCCCACCATTGTATGTGGTTACCGGGATCAAACTCAGGACTTTGCTCTTGCGAGGCAGATGCTGGAACCACTAAGCTAGCTCTCTGACCCCGAGAGGAGCTTAATTTTTTTTTTTTTTTTTGAGACAGTGTCTCACGTTGTAGTTCAGGCTGGCCCTGAGCTCACTATGGTGCCCAGGCAAGCCGCCGCGAACTCAGCAATCCTCCTGTCTCTACCTCCCAAGTGCTGGGATGACAGGCATGAGCCACCACGTCCGGCATTGTGGTATGCGGCGTTGTTGGTGGGCGTGTCTCCATGCCCAACATTATATGTGGTTACCGGGGATCGAACTCAGGTCCTTGCGCTTGCGAAGCAGGCGCCGGAACCACTGAGCTAACCCTCCAGCCCGAGAGGAGTTTAATTTTAAGAGACAAGTATGTTGGCTCTTTTTGAATACTGGATGATAGATGTTATGATTTTATTGGTGATTATTTATTAAGAAGACAAGTTTTTCTTAAGAAATGTCTACTCTCCTATTGCATAAAATCATTCCAAATCTTAGGATTTTGTTCCTTAATTTTTTTGTGGTTGTTACTTACATCAATGTAGCAACATGACTAGCTCAAGCATACCTGAAAGGCGTTAATTTCCATGCAACTACAGGAAAGTCAATTTAGATAGAATTAGTCTCAGTAGTCCTTTCTTGGGATTCAGGGCACTTAAGGTTTGGTATAACTTACTTTAATCTCTTCCTCCTTTGTATGTGGGTGAAAATAATCGAGAAAAATTTTAATCATTACTTATGAAAATTGTAGGTAACTGGGAACTTACAATCTCGCTGGTTAACAGTCCATTGACTGGTAAGAAGATAAAGATTTTAAGGAGAAATCTTGCTGAAATCATAGAACTAGTTAGTGGTAAAAGTAGGGTTAGAGCCTTGGACACTAAATGTCTATTTCTGTCCTCTTTTAATTGTTCACTCTGCGTCTCTTCCCTGTCCATGCCAGGAGATGGTGTTTGGATATCTTCATTTGGTGAAGAGCCCGACTATGCCATTGTTAATCACCACCTCCATTTCTCTCGAAATGGAAGATTTCTCTGTGGAAAATTGTAATGGCATCATAGATAAGCAGCTATGGAGTTTCCTTCTCCATTCAGAAGTGATGTTGGTAAAGTTTTTGGTTAAATGCCGAACCATTAGCAGCCAAGTTTCCTCCTTTATATTTTCTAAAGTCTCTTGTATGTACAGCAGGAGATAGGCAAGATTACAAGTCAGTAAAATGCTAGGAAAATATTATCATTCTTCTGTAGAATCCCATTTTTGCTTTCATGTAATTAGAGAATTATTATTAATTGATGGAATGTGTCATTGAAGGTGGATTATTAGTGGTGAAGCAGCTCACTACAGACTACTGTTTGACAAGAGGGAAGACTTTAAACTGCTCCCCAATCCCATGTATCAATTTCAGTTCACTTGTACGAGTCAGATGAAATAGTCACATAACTTAAAAGAAGAAGCTTTATTATACCCGGATAGTGGATAACAGAAGCCTAGGACCTGTGCTGAGCCGCCCACTACCCCAAGGCTCAGAAAAGCTGCTCAGGTTAAATCGAGTCTCACACCTCCTCGTGCGGGTGCCTGGAGTCTTGCACTGCAGTGACCCAGGGTCATTGGGTTTGCAGGGATGCAGGAGCAGAGCCCAATGTCTTCCTGGCTGTTCCTCTTTGCCTTGAGATACTGCCTTCCCACCAACTCTGTAGTCCCTGAACTACAAAAAAGAAAGGGCAGAAAGTCTGAATCACCAAGATCACCTGGAGACCTGTCCTGTGAGGTGTGTGTAAGCTGTAGTATGCAGTATGAAATCATGTAGAAAACTAGGTCTGGTGACATAGGTCTTCTGAGGCAAGAGGAGTACAAGTTCAAGCCCAGGCTTGGCAGTTTAGTGACTTACCAAGACCCTATGTCAAAAAAGATTTAAAAAGAGCTGCAAATATATCTCAGTGTAAAGGCCTTGGTTCAATGCTCACTCTAAAAAAGAATAAACAATACAAAAAAGGAAAAATTGCACACATGCACACACATTTTAAGAATAGTATTTAAGTAAGACCACCTTCCAAAAATAAAAAATAGGTCCTACTTATAAAAATGATTGACTGTCAGGGCTGTTTATTGTCATCACAAAATATCCCACAGTTTCTATTGGAATCGTTCAACTCTCCTATAGTTGATCCTTCCCTCTTTGGGTAACACAATCCCTGTTCTAATTTTCTCATCCTAGAATGATGCTGGTCATGGTGTTTCCAGACTCACATGGGTTTTCACAGGCTGGTAGGTGGTTTCTATAATCTTCTAGATGGAGCTCTAGAAAAAGAGCCATCAGTACACGTCTCTAACTGGCTTCTCCCTGAGTCTTATCCATAGATTTTCCAGAGCTGCATGTCCGAAGCACTGGCCTTGGCTGCTTGCAGGCACGATCACTGTGGCTCAGTGCTTCTGTGCGGCTTGGGATGTTATAGTCAGTCTGGAAAGGAGGACTGGGATCCCGGATGTACGCTTTGCCTTCCTGTGACAGCACCACTGTGGTCCCCTCCACTGGTCCAATTGAAAGTGCATTGTGTCCGTCACTGCAGTGCACCCCACCGCCTGTCCTGGGGTTTGCAGGTCTGTGTCTGCTTCATAAGGGCCTCATTGTGATCCCATTTTCACAGCGAGATGTTAAGCTGTTTTGGAGTCTCAGTTTATGGCAGGAGCCCGTTTGAAAGCTGACTCTGGTGTGATGTGTGCAGAAAGAATGATATCAACTTGGAAATTTCAATCTATATGTTTCTTTGCTTTGCTATAAAAATTCACAGAATCCAATGAGATTAAAATGATTGCCTCCCTCACTTTCTGCAAGGGAAGGCAGTGGACTCTGGTTTTTTAAAAAAGGGAAAACACAACATAAGAACGTGCTCTTTATTCTATTGTTAAGTAAATGATCCTTTGTTAATAAGTGAAGAGGTGGTTTTGAAGCACAGTTAACTGTTAGAATTTAAGTAGTGTATTATTAAAGCTTATTAGATCAGCGTACTCCTTTTCAAATGTTTAATAGTAAGGTCTCAAATCTAATTTGAACTGAAAATGTTAGAGAATAACTAAAGTATCTTGATGCAGATGTTTTCTATATTAAGCAGCATTTTAAATCAAATCCTTTCAGCTAAAGGAAAGGAAAAAGCTCCACATATTCTATTTTCACTGAGTAAGGAGCAGATAGACACTCTTCAGTCACGAGTATGATCGTGTGCCCAAGTCTGTCCATGGATGTGGACCTTGGGAGAAGCCCGCTTATTTTTGCCATTTATATTTCTGAGTTCTCCATCCACTGAAAATTAATAAACAAAATCTCCTTACTAAAAAATAAGGTCTTTTCATCTGGAGATGGAAGTAGGGGAAAGGAAGTAAAAAGGGAGATATAGAAGTTCATGCACCAACTCTTTACAACGAGTATAATGGCTAGGTACTACAGAGACGTAGTAATAATAAGATACTTGCATGTGTCAAATGTACTTTAAATGATCTTCCCCCAAGAAAAACAAAGTGCTTCCTACATACCACTGCATTATCCCTGAATTGCATGCTATCAATAACTATTCCTATTAAAAACAGCGTGCCTGCCTTGCAACACAAGGTTGTGAGTTCGATCCCTGGTGCCACATACACACATAAAATAAATAAAAAATAAAAGTGTTCTGTATATCCAGAGAGCTGGCTGAGTCTTATCAAAAAAAAGGAGATTTTTTTTTACCCTGCCTAAAGTAGTAATCATCATTTAGTAGTCTTGTTTATAAATCACAATTTTTGAAAAGCAAATACTATGTCTGACAGATATGACTTGCTTTGCATATCCTCCAAATCAGCAGGCATGTTAAGAATGTCTTAGAGTTTCCAGTAGACTACCAAAAGTTCCTCCTAAGTGCAAAGCTCAAATCTGGAGTAGGTCATTCAGCTTAGGAAGCATCCATCCTCAGACACCGCACCCGCACTGCAGTGAGCAGCTGGCTCAGTGGGCCAGGATACTGACGCCCTGTGGGCCCTGTTGGCTGGTGGGCTTTTCCTGGCTCATTGTACAACAATGATAAGGTCCTACCAAGTGCTAACTTGTAGCTGCAGGTACTGACAGCAGTTCTGGATGCTGTGTTACCTTCAGATCTCACACTCTCCCTGTCCGAGGCTAGCTTCCTAACCTCTGAGTCTAGGGCTATCTGCTTCCTGTATCCCACATAAAACCAGCTTGCCTCCTAAATACTTGCTAAAAAAGAGCACTGTCTTAGGACAAGTATGTGTCCTTTATGTGAAACGTCGCACTTCATGTAATGCACACACATACGGCTTATACACATCTCAAAGTAAGCACGCGGATTGACCCGAGAGATAACTCTTCTGTGGTTTGAATTTTCCTCTTCTGTAGAAAAACTCTGCCTCTGTGTCATCGTCCTGGTTGAGCCGTCACTGGCTGGCCTCCAGCCTACTAGGTTCTCACCTCTTGGGTCACAGGGACAGTGGAGACGTCCCTGCAGAAAATAAATCTGCCTTTGCACTTGCTGAGGTGGGACCTTCGTGCCACCCTCCAGCCACTACAGAGTCCTCTGAAGGCCACGTGGCACGTCATGGGAAACACTGCTCACATTCTGCTGCTGTGACGGGGTGGAGTCGATCTCCTTTCCCAGCACACGCACTAGTTTCCAATAGTGCCCCACATTTTCAGTGTTCCCTCTATAATGTCATGAGTGCACGATCATCCTCGTTTTCTACTGTCCACAGACACGTGCTCTCTGCAGGATGGTTTATCATCTGGATGTAATTTCTTCACCTCTGGAAGACATTTCTTTCCCCAGAGCTCCTGAATCTGTGCCTCAGACACTCTTTCCTCTGTGTGTGGAAGAGAGTGTGTTCTTACTTCTGTCAAGACGTTGATTACATGCTAGTCTGATCTAGCTTTAGAACAGACCATCTCTTCCAAGCTAGGAAACAGAGGGCTCCAACCTCCACAGAGAATAGCTGTTCCTTCGCAGCCAGGCAGAGACTACGTAGAACAGGGGAATGAGCAAAAGGGGAACTGTCTGACAAATTGGGTGAGTTACTTATAAACTGTTTTCATCCCTGAACAAATTGTAGTTGATGAAGCAATGTTATCTTTCAGAAGCCAAGACTAGAATCAGAAAAATACTTGATAGGAGCTCAGTTTTTACTGATGATTTTGTTTCTACTCCAAACCCAACACACTCCTGGTCTAGGTTAACACGTGTACACACACACACACACACACACACACACATCTAAATATAAGAAATTTTAGTTCATCCAAAAAGTTGAATTACAAAGTCTGCATTAAGAATTGTTTTAGTACAAACTGGTGCAGCTTGAGCAAGAAACATTTATTCTCCAAGTCTTAGAAGCTGGAAATGTGGGGTCAGGGAGCCAGCACAGCGGGCTCTGGGAAAGGTTGCCCTTCTGGTTTGCAGACAGCCGACTTTTCACTCTTTCTGCCTGGAATGTGGAGAGACTGGACCCTCTGGTCCTCTTCCTGAGGGCTCAGCATCTGAACTTTCACAGTGTCCTTCTCCAAAGTATCCTAACACTTAGGATCAGGGTTTTAACATTTCAGTTTAGGACATACACAAACATTAGCTCACTCATAAGAACAGAATGGGAATAGTAGTAATTAAACATTCCGTATTTGGTAACTTACAAGGCTTTTATTTTGTGTAATTTAAAGACTTATGTCTTTGAATTTTATTTGCTCAGGGAAATAATCCATCTGTAAATAAATATAGGTTATAAAAGCATTTGTTTGATCTATTATTTTCCCTTCATGATAAAAATGTTACATTATATCCACGCTATTTTTTGTTCTTTTCGAGGTGATTTCACATACATTATCTGATTGTGCAACAACCAGCCAGCTTAATGCCAGAAATGTTTCCAAACGTGTATTTGTATTTGGTGTTTAAAAGACGATTCTAACCTTGCACGTGGTTACAGACATAACACATATTTACTCTGGTGTACCAACTCAGTGAAACCCAGAGCAATTTCAATTGTGCTCATCCAAGGGCAAAATTAGGTTTTAGGATTTAACCCAGGTGGTATAATAAAATATAAATAACTTGTTTACTTGACAACATCAGGAACAAAAAGAGACAACCTGAAATATAAGCCACTACAGGAACAATAATGAAATGTGACCCAGAAGGTACCAATATCTTTTGACCCTCTGAAACGAAATAATAAGTAAGAAAGTAAAGGCAAACTAGAAAAAACGAACCTAAAGGTGCTGCCAATATTAAAACATTTTAGGACTTACAGAGTCCTTCCCCTATAACCCTTTGTTGTTTATTGCACTGATCATAATATTTCTCATACAAATAATATATGTGCTTTCCATTCTAGTCTGTGTATCTTTGATTAGCCACTGATAAGCATTGTCAAAACTTGCACAGATATGAGACAGTTAATACACATTATGTGGACTGTACTGAACCTTTAAACAAAGAGAAAATTACTCTAACTTTAAACACATTTATTGCTTCCTAAATAGTAAGCAGTTCAACTAAGAAAAAAATAAAAGGTAACATAAACCATTTTCTTTACAAAATAATTGACAATGAGATACAGCTTTTATGTGTTTTTTTTTTTTGCAGTAAGAAATTCAATGATCCTAATCATAATTTTGACTGGTGCTACATATATTATTTGTGACATGTAGTTACAATGAATTGCTTACTTTCTTAAGGCAAATGTAGTAATGTTGGTAATAAGAGTGAAATTGCCCATTTTTTCCTGGCATAAGCCTCTGTGTTTTCCCTAGGCAATAAGATATGGCTTTATATGTGAGTGTGTGGGTAAAGAGACAAATTGCTTACTATCTTGGAGCCTCATTTTAATATTTAATTTCACTTTGGGCATGTCCTGTTACACTGGCAAAAGCCTTTATTTGCTTTTATTTCCTAGTATTAATTTTGTTGCTCTGAAATACACCAAATACTTCACTGTTAAATTAATTCTAATATTTTGAGTATTAAGTTTTACTTTTATGAATGAGTTTCAATTAGCCAAAGTCACTTTGTGCTGCAGATTTTAAGCCTAATTTTCACTTTTTCAAGCAAAGCTGACAGATAGTATAGCAGTTCATTTATTTCTTTTCCTTAGCATAATTTTCTTCTTAGGCCTAGGTCCCAATCGGGATCCCTGTGCTACTGGGAGCAAACAAACTACAGACCTCAGTTTCTAATTCTTTTCTTCTAAGCAGACTGTATTTCATGGTCAGGCTCAATAATTTAGGATGAAGGGAAGAAGATTGGTAATTAATTATAACCTATGTCCTGAGAAGCTGAGTATTAGATGTGACATGATTTCTCTTTTATACCTCAGGTCAACACTAATGTTCATATTTTGTTGATAGTATGAAGTGATGTTGCAAAAATATAGCGACAAAATATCAAACTTCAATCTCCAGTGATTCTTAAAGGCATTTTCCTATTATAGTACAGTGGCCTCACGGAATCACAAAGCACTGTCAGTCCTGTCACCATGTCTTCTCTCATGTACTCACCATCGCCCAAAGTCGGCACATGAAGCTCCACTATTTAGCTCCAAACTTGAAGTGCTGCTAAAAGCAGATGAGTTAGAGTGAATAATAGCATTCAAGGATATGTGACTCCGTTTCTTCCTTCTTTGGCTCACCTGAAGCTGGAATTGATTGAACTAGCTGACCAGGAAGAGGAAAAATTAGAAAAATTAATTGGTGCATTCAAAAGACAAATAAAATCACTTAACAATTTTTCTCCAGGGTATTGTTATCATTATTTCTGAGTGAGGGATGTGTGGTGCAGGAATATGAATGAACTGAAAGATCTAAACCCCATGAGAACACTATCATAAGAACTTGAGCCTTATTAATAAGTGACCATGCACTTATTAATGCTTTTTTTCTTTTTTCTTGATACTGAAGATCAGACTCAGGACTTTGTACTTACAAGACAGGTGCCTGACCCACTGAGCTAAATCCCCGGCTCTGAATGCAGTTTCACTCATCCATGTGAAATTTGGTTTCCTTCACTTGATTTATTTCTTTAGTGTTTAAATGCATTCTCCTACTCTATTATTGCTATTGTAATTTCAAAAATTAGGGGAGAAATCTCTTCTATTGAGCGTATACATAGGATATAAATATTTCATGTCAACATTTGACTATTTTGTGTTCATACAATTAAGATTATATACTTGAAAGGATGTCACCAGCTGTATCCAGAATTCTTCTATTTATATATGCTAAGTCACTTATTATTCAGTAACCATAGTTAGATTTTCTTATTATCTAAAAACTCAAGCCGTTACATTAAATTTTCAGTAAATTGTATATATTTTTCCAGTTGATGTGTCTTTTTTTGTGTTCATGTCTTTCGGTTTCATACATATTTGTAAAATTCAAGTTTGTGTTGTGGATTTAATCCATACTGAGAAGTTCCCAGTGCCATATACAACTATAGAGCCATCGTGGCTCCATTGAATTATAAAGCTAATCGATAGCAATGAAAACTGGTGTACTCTGAGTGGGTGGCATCTTAAACCCACATGACTTTGTCACTTTTATTCATTCTTGTTTGACAGCCAAAAAGTTAGCCAGCTGGAATCTAATAAAAATAGCTTTAAATTTTTATATAAAGACCTATACAAAGTCCCTTTCCAGTTAATTGACTGAAAAATGGAATTCTTTACTCACACAGAGGTAATTATGAATGTCTTTCCATCATCTTTTTCTTCCTTGTTTCTTTCTTCCTTGTTTGGATCAAATATATATCTTCTCATTTGTTTCCTTTTTAAAAAATAAAAAGAGCTTGTGAGTGTCATACATTCAATTAAATGTAAAACATCGGTGTTTTCACCCAATTGTAAGCTTTGCCCTTACTGGATTAAGATATGTAGCTCACATATGTTTGCTAAAGATAAGGTACCTATTTAAAAACTGATGTTTAGAAAAACTGGTCAGTGCTAGTTATTTCCATCTCATTAAGGACAATATAGGCTTACAGTTTTGTTTTGTTTTTCTGATTTCTTCAGAAAAGTTATTGTAGGTGAAATCTGTTCAGATTATTCATCATATTTTGAAAATACATTTAAATTTGTCACTAGTTTACATGTTTGAACTTCAGAGGAAAGGCGAATGCATGATAGGAGAGTTATTCTAGGGAGTAATTAATAGAACATCTGCAGAAAAGAGGAAATTTCTCAAGTTCTATAGAAATCTACATGCTGATGCTCAACCTTAATTAGTGTCATGAAAATTAATAAATTAATTTTTTCCCAATCAACTTCAAGAACCTTAGAAAAATTCTGTGAGCTCCAAAATCATCATATTCCCACAGAGGAAAAATAAATACAGGGTGCGCCGACAAAGTTGTGGTTCAGAGTTCGTAGGCTCTCTCATTCAAGGCTTTTTCTTTAAATTTTAACAGTTGTTTGATGAAACCTCCAATTTCATGGAAACCACACATATTCTTGACATTTTTTTTGGCAGGAGGTTTGCAAGTAGCCAAGCTGAGAATGTTACTCAGTTCTCCGTGCTGCTGAGTGTCCGCTTCCCTGCAGCTCGTGGCACGCGCACTAACACGCCTGCGTCACAGCAGGTTGCTGTGCCCTGTGTGGCTGTCTCTTCTCTGTTTTGTTCTTAAAGCCCTGAGATCCCTGACAACCTTCTAAGGCTATATTAATACAATATTTTGTTAAATTATATAAATGTGGGGGACCTAGCATATTTCGGTTTTAAACTGTAAAAGTAGCATTTTTTACTCATGTTTTGATCGTAATTGAAATGGTTTTTTTCATATTTCATGGGTGTTCTAGGCATGAAATTCTCTGTGAATTTCAGGGATCCACTGAAGGCCGTTTTGGGTAGCGTTTGGGGCTTGCTTTTGCCTGTGTTCCATAACTGACCGTTTCTAAGTACCAGAGTTCACTCATCCCATTCTCAACTCATTTGTTCTTGTCCATTTCCATCACATGTTGACTTTCTGATAAAATATAGGAGATTCAAACAAATGATGGAAGGCTGGCAAGGCTCGGGGTGGAAGGGTCTCTTCCATATGGTCAGTGGAAAGGCAAACTGGCTCAAACACCATGGAAACCAATGTGCGGTCTCCTCCAATTAAAACCAGAAATTCCATCCAACCCAGCCACCCCTTGTCCTGGTATCTTTCTGAAAGAATTAAAGACATCATACCAGTGCCATACATGCATCCTCGCGTTTATAACAGAACAATTCCTAAAATGTAAAGGTTGGAACCAGCCTATATATCCATCAACAGATAAATGGATACAGAAAATGCAGTATTATATAAAATGGAGCACTACTCTGCTGTAAAGAAGAAAAAGGAGTTATTGTAGGAAAATTGATGCACTTTCAGATGTTAAATGAAATAAATCACACACATTGCTCGAGTATTATGTATCTCTTATATGAGAAAATCCAAAGTATAATTTTTAAGAAGAAGAAAATAAAAGACAATACGAAACAAGGAAATAGATCTTTTGCAAATAGGAAGGGGACCTAAACCTAGCGGGCAGGCGACTGAGAGGGCATAGGAGAGGCAATAAAAAGACTGGATCTATTGCTAAGTACATATACATATTCCCTAAAATGAATGTAAACGTTATGTACCACAACTGTGTAGTAATACAAATTGAAAATGAAATATAAGTGCATAAGTGATTATATTGAAGTATGTGGGGAAAAGAAAGGTTATTAAAATGTAAGATAATTTTGTAACATTTTTTTTTTTTGAGACAGGGTCTCGCTTTGTAGTTCAGGCTGGCTCTGAGCTCACTATGGAGCCCAGGCAAGCCTCGAACTCAGCAATCCTCCTGTCTCTGCCTCCCGAGTGCTGGGATTACAGGTGTGAGCCACCACGCCCAGCACTGTGGTATGTGGTATTGATTGCTGGTGGGCGTGAGTCTCCACGCCCAGCATTGTATGTGGTTACCGGGGATTGAACTCAGGACCTTGCGCTTGTGAGGCAGACGCCGGAACCACTGAGCTAACCTGCCGGCCCTGTAACATTATTTTTAACCCTAAAATTTAAGGGACTGCAAGGTGATTGTAAGTTGTGCATATTACAAACATGGACAAATAAAAATTAAAGACAAAATTTTAAAGACCTATGGTGCTACCCAGCATATGAAATAAATTTTTAAATTTGTAGACTGAAGACTTCATATAGTCTGTCCCAAATTTACCTTCAAACCTTACTTTCTATTTGAACCAATTATACCATTGGAATGACATTATCTCACTTTTGCTCAAATGTATTTTCTCTCTAATCTACTTTAGATTAATTAGTATTCATCTAGAAGTTATTCCTTTATCATAATTTAATATACTGGGTGCTGAAGGTATTAAAGTGAAGACGGTTTCTTACATGGAGGGACCAACATTCCAGTGGGAAAAATGAAATTACAATAATAAGGCTGCAGAGTAAAAGTCTAATCTATTTTCATATGGTGATGATCAAACACTGATATGTCCTTTTCTATAGAAATGGAGGTGTTGATCCATAGTAAATTCCATGTTCAAACGTCGCTGTCAGCTAGTCATAGTGGATCGTTTGCGCTGGGCTTGGTGCTAAGTGGATGAAGGTGCGTGGGGCTCTTCTTGGTCAGTGAATCTATTTGTAGTCCAGAAAGAGAGTGTTTTCGGCCAAAATGCTCTGAAGATGCTAAGCATAAAGAATTGCAAAACATTTGGATTCCATATAATATTGGCCGCACCTTAGATCATAGACCTGTATTCCTTATTCTGAGATGATCATGTTCTTAATGTGTAGTACAGTTTGTCAAGAGAGCCTTGTATTTGTAGCCAAGGATTCCTAACTAGTATAAATGCCATTAAAAATAGTCACAAATATCAGAATAATTGAAAGTCTCTCATCAGTTCAAATATGAATTTCTGGGAATGAAAAGTAGAATTTGATAAAAGTACTTCTGAGGTTTTCAACTCTGGAAGTGTGATTCTCATTAAGGAACATTTTCCTTCGTGTGTGTGTGTGTGTGTGTGTGTGTGTGTGTTTTGTTTTTGTTTTTGTTTTTGAGATAGGGTCTCGCTTTGTAGTTCAGACTGGCCCTGAGTTCACTATGTAGCCCAGGCAAGCCTCACCTGGAGTGAGTTTGTTTATTTGTTTAATTCTAATGATAGTGAAAAAATGCCTGGAATTTGTATTATGCTTTTCACTATCATTACTACACTTGAGCTGCAAAACTTTGTGAAAGAGGAACAAGGGTGCAGCACAGTGGCACTGCACCTGCCCTGAAACCACAACGTTCTGAGTTTAATCCCCGGTACTGGGGGAAAAAAATCCAGAAAGCTTAATGATACTAAAAGGAAAAAAAAATCACATTTAAAAAAAAATACTTTGTGAGATAGAGCAAATATTTTCCAAATAGTCCAATTCCAAATAAAATGTGTATTTTATAAGCAACATATTTCATACTTCTTAACTCAGTTGAGCATTACTTTTATTGTTGTTTAAAAACTCAGAGATTCTCCTGGGCCGGAGGTTTAGCTCAGAGGTGCCGCCGCCTGCCTAGCAAGCACAAGATCCCTGGTTCAATCCCAATAACCACATACAATGATATGATATTGGGTGTGGTGACTCACACCCACCAGCAATCAGTACCACAATGCTGAGCGTGGTGGCTCACGCCTGTCATCCCAGCACTGGGGAGGCAGAGGCAGGAGGATTGCTGAGTTTGAGGTATGCCTGGGCTACATAGTGAGCTCAGGGCCAGCCTGAACTGCAAAGCGAGACCCTGTCTCAAAAACAAAACAAAACAAAACAAAAACCAGCCTTCTCCAACTCTGCATTGAAAACAGAAAATAATAGTCTTTACTGTAACTAGATTAAAGCACTTTAAAATACCTAAAAATATATTTGATTTTTACAAATTAAGGTTTGACCAGTACCATTAAGTCATTTTTACTTTAGAAAACCTTCTCCAAATAAAGAATGTGATAGTTTTCATTTGGCTTTATATTTTTGCTAATATAAATTGATTTTTCTTATAAGAGAATAAAATTTTTAATCAGGGAACTCAGTTAAATGGAGGTATTTGATTAATGTATGTTTTGATACATTATGTAATTCTATCAGACAGAAAAGAGATGTTTGTTAAACTTGGTTATGTACTAAAAATTGAGATTCTTTTCTTTGTATCATTTTCTTAAATATTTTGTTGTGTCAAAGTTACTATTTTTAGGTTAGAAATTATTCCTACAATATATGGAATGTGGTAATTTGTTTCTTTAGTGTTTGAAAGCAAGGTTAGTTTTACACACACTGTTATAGAAAAAAGCATTTACAGGTGTAAACACATTAATTCCTAAATGTAACAAGCGCAACTCTATCTTCAAGTTTTATGTTTTTCTGCAGTTTTAAAATAATCATAAATCAAAGCCCATATTATGCAGAAATGGAAGGAAAGGATAGTTATGTGAGCAACTTGGAAATTTCACAATTAGAATTGTAGTGAGGTTCAGATAATGGTAAAGTAATTCTCAGCAGGACATTATGTCTGTATTGTAATATATAGTGATGCTGTTTTGTATTTCTGTAAGTAACTTATCTGTCAAGGTTATATACATATGATATATGTGATATATAGATATAGAATGTGCGTGTCTAAAGCTCCAGTTAATAATATATAAGTTGCCAAACAAAGTTTCCTTAATTCAACCATTTAAACTCATGCTTGTGTTCCTTCCTTTATAAATCAGTTCGTCAGGAATTCGGATTGGTCCAGTGGATATCTAGGCAAGCATCTCGGAGTGTTCTGTCTCAAAGGATCATTAGAATGAAATCTTCAGTGTTAAATCTTCAGTGGTAACCAAAAAGCAGATAAGGACTCTATAAATCCGATTCCCCAAGACAAGAGGTTGTATAAATTAAGGACAAATAGGCAAGTGGTTAGGCAAGATGTAATTCAGGTTGAAAGCCTTCATTCAATGGTCATGAATAAATGGCCCTTAAGGACATTACATTGCATCAGTAAATAACAATATGCCAAATTTTTTTAGTGACCATTGACAAACTATTCAAATTTTAGTTCCTTGCCTCAATCAGCTGATAAAAAATAAACAGTGAGTATATCACATCACCAAATAGCACCTTAGGCTATGTTTTATATTTCATTTTGTGAAAAATGTCATGACTGATGTGGCTGGAGAAAACCAAGACATTTGAAATATGTCCACAGTATGGGCACGTGGATGATGCTGGTTTTATGCAGAGGTATTTATTGTGCGTTTACTGTATCTGCAATGACTATAATGTGACAGCGATGGAAATAATTTATAAGACTGTGCTCTGTGTCAAGTGTACTTAAGCACTTTGGAGATACAGCAGATGATTTGGCTTCCCTCAGGATTAATACATTACTTTTCATCTAAATCATAATTTTAATTAACTGGTCATGTTAAGATTTTTTTCTCTTCTCAACCTAATCACAGTTATTTAAATGGCACATTTAAAGTGTGCTGTTTTCATTTCATTCATTTAAGTCAAATGTCTGTGTTTTCAGCAAATTTTGAACTAGCTTAACAGATTTTGGAAGTTTTAGAACTGTATTTACAAGTAAATAGTTGTTTCTACACTTTATGATACTGACATATTGAAATAGATTCATCAGTTCCACGCAGTATCCTTCTCTGAAAGCATGAGATATGGGCCTGGTAGAATTCTCAGTGTTAATTTGTGTGCCTGTTAGTAAGTTGTTCTGTTTCTTGGGCCAATGTCTATATTGTCCACATGGAACATACTAAATTAGGCAATAGATAAATAGGTAACATGACGAGTGGCCACTAGCATGGTAAGTAATTATATTGCCTGTAGTAGTTCACTTTGCATGCCTTTGTACAACAGAAGAAAATATTACTGAGTTTTATTTCCTTAAACTGTCTTGCTAGAACTCCATTTTGAATTATTTGAATCATTCTTCATAGCAATTAATCCCTCATATAAAGCCACATCCCGTAAACCACAATGGTCTTAGAGTACATCACATTTTGTATTTAACACGTAGTGTAGTTTTGAAATTTATTCTCACGCATGACTATTGAAGCTTTCTGAAAACAGTTTTTGTGCAGGGAGGAACTAAGCTGAGACCTTCTGGTCACCAGTTATCTATGACACCTAGAGGTTTCTTCTGTAGAAAGAGCTCACATAATAGCATTTGCATTCTGCAGTACAGAATGTATACATCCCTTGTGTGACATTGGTATGTGTACATATCTCCAGTCCTTTTTTCTCCCTTTTTCTCTCATTCCCTTCATCTTTTGATCCCCTTTTTGATCCCACTCCCATTGGAGAAATATCTAGCTCCCTATTTTCTATTATTTACCTTTTATTTTGCTCTTTTATTTCGACTTTAGGTTTCTCATATAAGAGAAACCCTGTGGTATTTAAGCTTGTATGTCCAGTTTGTCATTTAACATTCTTGTCTCATGGTACGTCCACTTTCCTACAAATGACTCAGGTTAATCCTTCTTTATGCCAGTGTAGTACTTCACTGTGTATGAATAACCACGGTTGCTTTATCAGTTCACCTCTGGATGGACATAGGCTCCTTGCAAGATGTGACAGAGTCATCAAACCTCACTTTCTTGGCTGGCGACAGTAGTTAATGTTTTCTTGGTGTTTCTGTGTCTTAGTTCAATGAAGCCTTACAAGTATTCTGAAAGGCAGGCACTGTTATTCTCCTTTCAGCATCTTTTGTCTTTGTCACCCAGCTTTTTATTGGGAACCCAGTAAGGGAACTTGTGTTCTGACTACCGAAACCTTGCTCATCACTGTCGTTATGACATGTCTAGTGTTCCCCCAAAGCCTCATGTGGTCGTAAGTGGAGCTTTTTGGAGGTGGGTCGATGTAGAACGTGTGGTATTGGGGTCGAGGGTGTGATGCTGGGATTCCTTCTGGTGTGATGTCAGGATTACAATGGTCCTACTGGGTGTGAGTGCTTCACCTCCCCACCACCGCCCCATGGGAGGGGAGGGAGCCTGGACAAGATATGAGGGACGCGAAAAGGGATACTTCTTGTTACTTGTCTTTTACTGCTTATTACTTCGCTGCTTTGCTCCTTTCCGTCTCCTATGAACTGCTTCTCTTCTGCAGTACCCCGGTGCCTTCCCACCCCACCTTCAAGCCAGCCAATTACGTACTGAAACCTCTACAAACTGTGACCAGATAAACCTTTCCTCTTTTAACTTTGGGTATCGAGTATTCTATCTCAGCCATGAGAGCAAAATAACTAAAACAACTATGAAACTTTATTTCCCTCTTTTTGAAACACTTATCTTCTGTGCTGCTGCGTGTAGACTGATGCTAGGAAAAACTGAGTCCAATTTCTAGGCCACGCTCTTTTTCCAGCCCAGGGTCCATCCTTTCCATATTAAAGTCAGACTTCAGAAAGCATTTCCCTCTCACCCTTACCCTCAGCCCCAACTTCAGGTTTTTCATCTGCTGACTGAATGATTCCGCGTCTTATTAAAGGTGATGGGATCTTTTGATTCTAGACCTCGCAGCAGCCAGTACCGAGATACATGGGGTCTTCATCATGCCAGTTTACCGATTCACACCATTTTTTTTAAACCTTCTGTTCACTAATTAGCACCTGTTGACTAAGTGAATCAACAGAGCGCTGCTCTGTCCCCATTCTCATTTATTTTTCTGGTTACACATCCTGTTTTATGATCTTACATAGCAGAGTTCCAGTAGTTTCCTCCCTCATAGTCTTGTGTATCGGATTCTCTTTTGCTATTTCCTCCTTCTATATCTTCTCAAGTACTTCCTGGATTTCAAAATATGTTGTTGTCTTTTCTATCAGAATAGTCAGAAAGAAGCTAATAAAACCTCTACTTGTATTTTAAAGATCCCCGTGAGATACTTACCTGGTTGCCTGCTGTGTAAATGTTATCGAGAATGAAAAACATACAGTAGATTTATGGCCTTGCTGTGTCCGCATCTATTCCAAACTTTATCCACAGTCGCAAAAATAATGCTTAGCATTCTAATGGTTATATCTGTGAAAAGTCTCCAGTGTACTTTATGTACCAAAATAGAAATCAAAACCTTTCTCAAAAATTTCCTCTAAAATTTAAAAATTAGGAAACGAAGGCTGTAAAGGAAAATATAAGTTGAAAGATGGCATTTTTCCTCAGGAAATTTTGCCTCATTTCTTAGGAAAGCAGCCTTGTAGAAATACACTAGCTCTTTTGAGTGATGTTCCTGCTTTCCTTGTATTTACAGCTAAACTTTGTCTGTCCAGGAGATACGTATTTTTAATCAAAATAACATGTGGCCATATCACTTTTAATTTCTTCCTATGAAGAATAAGTTTCTTTTGTAGACATATTGAATATGTAAGTTGGGTGCACTCAGCTTTTTTTTTTTTGAGACAGGGTCTCGCTTTGTAGTTCAGGCTGGCTCTGAGCTCACTATGGAGCCCAGGCAAGCCTCAAACTCAGCAATCCTCCTGTCTCTGCCTCCCGAGTGCTGGGATGACAGGCATGAGCCACCACGCCCGGCACTGTGGTATGTGGTACTGATTGCTGGTTGATTGCGGGTGGGCGTGAGTCTCCATGCCCAGCATTGTATGTGGTTAC
This sequence comes from Thryonomys swinderianus, assembly GCA_004025085.1. Taxonomy (NCBI): domain Eukaryota; kingdom Metazoa; phylum Chordata; class Mammalia; order Rodentia; family Thryonomyidae; genus Thryonomys; species Thryonomys swinderianus. The sequence continues at coordinate 23,432 of PVIC010011959.1, forward strand.
CGGGGATCGAACTCAGGACCTTGCACTTGCGAGGCAGGCGCCGGAACCACTGAGCTAAATCTCTGGCCCAAGGGTGCACTCAGCTTTTAACACGACTTGAACAATGTTGAGACGGCCTGTGGTGCTTGCATGCAATTTATGGTATCTATATTAATTATTGTACATTGATGAATGTTAATATAGTATCGTATTTTATGCTTAGATATAAGTGAACACAAAGGATTTTTCGAACAATAAAAAAGCAAATTTTATTAGTCTCAGTGGAATTTTCCTCCCTAACAGTTTTGTAAAGTCCCATAGTTTTTCCAGTTATTTTGCCATTACTTGAAAACATAGGGAGACTGTTCTACACACTGGAAGCAGTCATTTCTGAAAGTCATGCCCTGACTGCCAGCACCCTCATACAGAGTATTCCCACTTGTTACCACTCATTTATCCTTTAATTGATAGTACTGGACACAGAAGTCAAAAGTTGCCCGCAGAAATATTGTTTGGGGCACCACAGGATCTGCAAAGGGAATTTGAGGCCATTAGGTACGTGTTGCTCATGATTCATCATCTCCTTGCTGGCCTGATGTCTACCTTTAGACGAGTCGCCCTACATCTGAACCCCAAACGGTCGTTCTCACTGACTGAGCTCCGAGTCCCACCTTCTCTGCTGTGCGGCCCTCTCCTGTCCAGGGGACGCGTCAAACTTCTCAAAACACAGCTCTTCGTCTTTCTTGGCGGTGCGCTCCTGTGCAGCCTCTCCCGGCCTGGTAAACAGTGACTCAGTTCTGCTGCTTAGTCAGGCTGTGGGAGTGGGGGGCCTCCTTGACTTTCTCTTCAGCTTCCGTGCATCTGGTTCTACCCAGAAAACAGAAGCCAGCTGTGTCCTGATCCTCTGTCCCTGCAGTTTGTGGCTATGACAGGAACCTTCACCCTGGGCCCTTTTCCCCTGCGACCTGCCCTCACAACTGCGACCACAGTTCCCCCGCTGACATGCAACCCCGAGCGCACATCTCGCCACCTTTCCTGAGTCCCTGTTCGGCTGCTGCAGGAGTCCTGTGTGAGGACTGTCTGTGGAGCCCTCTCCGCGCCCCTCCTGCGGCCTTCCCCTCAGTCATAGCTCCTCACTTACGACGGGAGCAGTGAGACTCCAGGACCCGTGCCTGTGCCGCTCTCTGCCTGGAATGTCCGCCTCCTGCTAATTTCCCCGTGGATATCTGTCCTTCTGTCCTCCAGGACTTTGCCTGAATGTCACTTTCTTATGACACCTGCCCTCATTGCCCTATGTAAAGTAGACCCAGCTCCTCCCACCAGTCCTCTACTTCCTGTGCCCATTCCCTGCATAATTATTTTTATATCAAAGCCCACCCTTCCCTACTTTAATATTTATGGTTGGGCTTCTGCTCTGGAATATAAAACATAAAGATCTGGAGATTTTGATGTGTTTGCTTGTTGTCTTTGTATATGTGCTGCCGAAGCAAGCACTGCTTGTTGTCTTTGAACCTGAATGAGGGCTTTACATGCAGAAATCGATATATATTACAGATATTTTGAGGCAGGAGGTGCAGCTTGCTCGCATACCCGTCTGAATATGCAGAGTCTTGGATTCAGTCCTGAGCACTATAACAAGATAAAAAGATAAATAAAGCTCCAAAAACTCAGAATAAGCTTGGGATACAAAAAAAGACTCACTGCCAACACTATCCCAAACAGTTCCTTGACACCTTTTGACCTTATTTATTTATAGATGTTCGCATATTCACTTAGCCTCTTCAGAAGGTCTGATCTACCTCTCCTAGCTTTTAACCCTAGGCCCGCATTTTTGCAGTTCAGCAGTGCTAACTGCTGCACATCTTGGCACATAAAATAATCTAAATATTGTTATATTTTTCACAGAATAAAAATCAATTTGGAAAGTAACTAGGAAAATAAGATCTTTTTAGACACTGACACATTTTCACCTAGTGTGAAAACTGCCTTGAGCTCACAGAGTCCATGATTTTTGACAGTGATGAAATTTATAGCCTTCTGCCATGTGAACAGTAATAATGTTGGGCTAATCTGTCAAGGTTTGTGTACATGCTTTCCAGTTTTCCTCTGTGTCCCGTTATTTGATCTGTCCATCTTCGTGCTTAGTCCAGGAGTTCTGGGAATGCAATATACACTTTTCATAATTTAACTCTTAAATCATATTCCATTAGGCTGTAAGTGTGCTTTTTCTTCTCAGTTATAATAAGTAGTTCTAAGATGAGTCACATCTCTGTGAATACCCAGTAGTTACTTGTTCCCATCGTATGTATCTTGGAGATGGATGACCACGACACTCCCTGGATGAGATGGCACTGTTTTTGTGATAACAGATTCTGTGAGTCTGGAATTTAGAGAAACTGAGTGGACTCCTGTCTGTCCCAAAATATCTACCATGCCACAGACTAGATCATCTATTCTTTATATCAGTGTTTAGCACCTGGGATGGAGGGGTGACATGTTTCATGCTAGAACAATGAGCCACGTTCCTCTCAGGCAATCGTAGGTAGCCATCGGCTTTCTGTGTCAGCGGGGTGCTCCCAGAGCCAGTGTTAGTGGTATTGGTGGAAGCCATATGCCTTTATACCTCAACCTTCAGAAGTCACGTGATGTCACTTTACCATCTTCTACTCATCACTTCAGTCATAAACTTTCCTAGATTATGTAGGAAAAGACAGAGCTGACTCTCCATGGCAGGAGTGTGGAAGTATTTTCTGTTATAATTTAAAACTGTTGTTCCCTAAGAAACATTGAATACTCATTACTCTTGATGGCATCGTGGCCTATTACAGTAATGTGACCATTACTATGAACTACATTTGTGACCCAGTCCCCCATTCATATATTGAAACCTTAACTCCCAATGAGATTCAGAGCTTTTATCTTGGAGAGGTAATTAAGTTTAACTAAGGTCGCAAGGGTGGCGACCCTGTGATGAGATTAGAGCCCTTACTCAGAATCCGTCCTCACCAGGTACTGGGTCTGCTGTTGACTTCATCTTGGACTTGTGTACAATGAGAAGTAAATGTTTGTGGTCTGAGCCATTCTGGGATTTTGTCACAGCAGCTTGTACTGAAACACCTATTCGTAAAGGGACTACGACTATCATTTTTCACTAGATATAAATAAAGTTACACAACGTAGGGATTATTTGCATACTTTTTGGCTGCAGATAGGCTTGGGAATGATTTTTCTTGTGCCACACTCTTCAAAGCTATTCTTTCAGTCCTTTCTGCAATCCAAATTCATGAATCTATATCAAGTTCTGTGATTAGTCTTCACTCCAATAGATTGTTTGATAAAACACATCATATATCAACTGAGGATCATTTCCAATCCTGCCACCTATTCATTTTTCTGTTTGCTTTTAATATCTGCATTTTCTTGAATAGTATATGTGGGGGCTTATGAAATATACAAGGACGTAAATGTGCCGGTAATTCTTCAAATATTAGGTTCAATTTTCCAACAGCACTAGGCTTCTGCAAACCAGCTCTAGCAAGCGCAGTTTTCAACAGTTGATGTCACCTTGGGTGTGATTTTTCTAACACTGAAAATATAGGAGTCTCTAAGTAAACTTTTCCTGTTATAAAGACCTTGCCTATTGCTGTCACCAGGTGATATATGCTGGCTTGATCTCTGCCTTGTTCAAATTATTTAACAGTTTGTAGAAGATCACTGAATAGGAGATGCGCTTGTAGGAAACAAATGGACAACAAATAGGATTCTAGTTGTTTTACTTTCCATTTTGGTTAACGGTTGGCACAGGTATTCTCTCCTGTCTAATACTTAGATTGGAGACATACATTATTAGATTGTGTTAAAAATATTGGAAATAATTCCAATATTAAATATTTGAAATATTTATTCATTGTATATCTCACCATGCTAATCATTTAACATTCTGTTTCTTTTTTGCTTTTTTTGAGACAGGGTCTCACTTTGTAGTTCAGGCTGGCCCTGAGCTCACTATGTAGCCCAGGCAAGCCTGGAACTCAGCAATCCTCCTGCCTCTGCCTCCCTAGTGCAGGGATGACAGGCATGAGCCACCATGCCTGGCACTGTGGTATGTGGTATTGATTGCCGGTGGGCATGAGTCACCACACCCAGCATTGTATGTGGTTACCGGGGATCAAACTCAGGACCTTGCGCTTGGGAGGCAGTGTGCTAAATCTCTGGCCCCCTAACTGTTTCATTTTGATAATCTCATAGACATAGAAAGATGTAAAAGTCTATAAACATTTAAATAGATATGCTTGGGACAAGGTATTGAAGGTATTTTATTTTGGCCTGAAAACTATCAATAATAAAAGATAATTTTTATAGTCTATGTTTTCTGTTTTCACTTATACCTTCCTAAGCAAATCATTAGTTTTTTTTTTTTTCACTTGCGAAATTCATGTGAGAGGGTGTCACTCATTGGCTCTGTGAGATAAATGTTTAGTAAGTTTTATTCCTTATTTTAAAGCAATGACACTATGTCTTTTTTTTTGGTAGCTATACTAGTAATTAAAACATGGATATTTATTTTGACAAGCAGTAAAATTAATTAGCATTTTCACAGTTTACATATTTTAAATCTATAAAAGACTTCCTAGATTTATATTACAGTACATAATATACCCTAATTTTATATTTTTAGCTCCACAAAATTATTTTCAGTATTTCATAATTAAATATTTGTTTGTATTTATCAACATATTTACCATTTTATTTGCTGAATGTTCCTTTTGGCATCTCCGAAGGAAATGTGGCCTTTTTTTTATTTCCTCTAAATCTTCTTAATTTATCATTTATTTATCTGACAATACTTTCAATCTATAGCAGATTTTCCTACTATTTAAAAATTTACCTGTTTGTTTTTGCGGGCTACTATTATTCCTTTGTTACTCATTTTTTTATTACACATTTATCGCTATCATAAAAATTATGTCATTAAATTTTCCAAAACATGGATTCACACTATACTTTAGTATGTATCTAGTTCCCATAAAGGTTCCAGGTTTTCTAGAGAGAATTCTATTTTCTTTAACTGTTGGACAAAAAAATTATCTATGTATTTCAGATCTCAGAACTTTGTGTTTTTGTTATTGTTCGATCAATTTATTAAAATTTGTGACATTCATAGAAAGGATATGGCAGGCCTTCTCTAAGTCATTGTTTTAATCATTCTTCTAGAACTTTTTCCTTTTAGTTTGTTTTAAAAACTAGGACGTGTGCCGGGCGTGGTGGCTCACTCCTGTCATCCCAGCACTCGGGAGGCAGAGGCAGGAGGATTGCTGAGTTCGAGGCTTGCCTGGGCTACATAGTGAGCTGAGGGCCAGCCTGAACTACAAAGCGAGACCCTGTCTCAAAAAAAGAAAAAGAATAGGACGTGGTTCATCTTAGTTTCACTGATGACAGCCATGTTTGTAGGGAAGTGGTGTAGTCCTCCCCTGGCAGGAAAACAACGAGCTGGCTGAGAAGAGTATTTGGCTGCTGTTGTTTCCTGTGCCTGTGGCCATTGTAGAGTGTCACGGCAGGGACAAGAGGTAGGAAAGGTGGTTTGGCCAGATGGCCGTTGGGATTTGGAATGGCTGGAAATAATTCTAATTGATTTGCGGAGGAAAAGAGAACTGTACAAATAGCTGTAAGGCTAGTCCCAGTGTGATCCAGTACATAATTAAAGAATATAGTATCAAATAAGCAGAACACAAAGTAGGAAGATTGTCCATGCTGTGGCGTGACTCATTTGCACAACAGAAAGGGCGAAGGGAGAAATTTACCTCCTGTCATCTGGCCATTCTTAACCCTGATAAACCCGAATTGCTCAATTTCAGAATTCCGTGGCCGTTATAATATATTCAGCGTTAGGTGACACTTGACCAGCACTGGATTAAACAGTGATGATCGTTTGTCATCATCGTCATTTCATTCACTGAGGAGCCTGGAGGAAGGAGAAGGTTCCTGATTTAGCCGCTTCTGTGCTGCACTGGCATTTGGCTCTTTGCTTTGCACTTTCGTCAGTTTTTTAGAGCCATTGTTAAAGGAATGCACACAGAGCCAGGGAGAGACTCTCTGAGACACACACGCACACACACACACACACACCCCAGTAGTGAGAAATAGACTACCAGAATCCCTCACGGACTATCTTTTGGACCTTATACTCACGATTATGTTGTGTGCACTGGATGCCAACCCTTTCGAAGCCGGAAGAAGGAAGCCTGTGACTTGGCCAACTTGGCCAGGTCTGCCGTAGGCAGTGGACAGACACTGTGTCTAGATTTAGGAGTAAACAGTGAGCTAGGTCCCCAAGAAGGTACTCAAGAATATCAGATTGTTTTGTGTTGTGGAGAACAAAGAGTGGCTAATCTAGAGAATTTTACTTTAACTTTTAAATAATTACATTTGTACCTGTTTTATTTGTTTGTTTATTTCTGTACTAGTGATCGAATTCAGGACCTTGCCTTTCGAGACAGACATAGCACCACTGAGCTAAATCCCCAGCCCTTCGTTCCTATTTTTAAACGTGGAAGAACCTAATTAACATTTGAGACACTGTACTGATTGAAGCTCCCATTCTGTAGCTGCTAGAAATAACTAGACACTCTTTTTCCTGTCTCCTGTACATGCTGCCCAGCTAGAGCAGGAAGGAGCATCTGCAGGGCATCAGGAGCCGTGGCGGTGAGCTGCGACCCTCTGCCACACAGCTCAGCCTCGTTACTAGTAGTCATTGAGATAAGCACGCGGGTACATCCGCTGCATGGTTTTTCTTAAGTGTTTATCTCACAAGTGCTTTTGCCCATCTTCTGTAGTCTCTTTCAGCTCTAGGAGAATCTGCACTAAAATACTCAACCAAAATAATGCTGGTTTTTCCTCTTTCAGCTCATTCAACTAATTAAAAACAATAAATACCTACTATGTATAGAATGCTAAAATGAATAAGTTACACTTTCTTCCCTCTGGGGGATCCTCATAGAGATGTAGTTATTGAAATGCAAATCAATACATTAAAATATAAAAGGTGTGAAAATCCAGGTAGTAGTATAAAAGAAATTAATGCATTACAGTTGGTTTATAAACAGGCTTTAAATTGGCTTAGGAAATTTTGGACTGCCCTCTACATAACAGGAGAAAAAAAATGGAAGGCTTTCAATACTTTATAACTGTGATCTTTCATTTGAAAAAAGATTTATTGTCCTTGTGGTGTTGTGTTGCTCTTTCTCTAATCTAACTCCACTTCCAGCATGCAACCGTATTTTCTAGACATCTTACAGACCCTTGAAAATGAACTCGTCCAAAGCCAAAGTCGTGATTTTTCTTCCCCAAGCTTCATTTTCCTTGCTTGTTTTCTGGGCAATTTTGTGTTGCCATTATAGACCTAGTCACCAAAAAGGTAGCTGAGGATCACTGATGAGATATGTCTGTCTTCGTCTCCCATTCCACACATCAAACACCAAAAATGAATTAGGGAGTAAATTATTTCTCAGCATTCCACCTTTCCATTCTCACTACTTTACTTTTGCAGTCAAAGACCAGCAAACTGTTTGCCGTAATGAGCCAGAGTCAACATGCTCAGCTTTGCCAGTCACGTGGTCTCAGTCAAAACTACTCATCTTTGCCATTGTAGTATGAGAGTTGTCCCAAACAGTAAATAGGTGACTGGGCGTGGCTGAATCTCACAGAATCTTTATGATAATAAACCACATCGGCCTCTGGGTCATAGTTATCTATGCATAATTTTGGCCCTCCTCAGCTTCCTCCTGAATTAGTACTGCAGCATACCGCAACTCGCCTTGCAGACTTCAGGCTTCGTGTTCTCATTTATTGTCGCTCATACCAAACCTACTTGTGTTATCCTGGGGCTCAGGCGCGTTTCTGCTGATGTGCCCTCTTGCTCTCCAGCTCTTGTTCTTCCTGCCTGTGTTCTCCAGATCCTCTTTCCTGGTTCTGTCCAGACTTGACGTATCTTCCATATTTTCCAGGCAGCACCAGTTGAGATCCCGGTGTGGGAAAACTGTTTTTAGGCATCTTGTTCAATTCTGGGTCATCTTTCATGACACACCTATTCGGTGAAGTCCTTTCCATTGTCCTCAGGGACAGTCACAAGTGACATATCGCAGATGTGCTCTGTCCATCACTGAGGGTGCTGCCCTGGGGCTGGCTTGCACTCTCTCAAGAACACCCAAGGTAAATTATCAGGGAATTGTCCGAGTCAGTTATTTAATCATTTGTAACTCAGAGTCAGTTGTTGTGGGAGTTTTTGCCTTTAAAAACACAGGCAAACCTGGGTATGGCAATGAACAAGTATCATCCCAGCATTTGGCAGGCTGAGACAGGACGATTGCCACATGTTCAGCAGTCTGGGTTACTGACCTGAAGTCCACAGTGAGAACCTGTCTCAAAAAATGATGGTGAGGATGAGGATGATGATGATGATATAAAAACTGGCAAGTGCTACAGATTAGACATGGTTTTAGGGCTTAAATTTTATTCCATTTTGGAGAGCTGGCTTACCAACACAGCATTGGAATTTTTTCAACTGACAAATATAAAAGACAGCATGCTTACTAGATTTTTAATAAGAAGGTAAATAATCCTTGATCATTGATATATTGTAGGTATATGCATGGAATTTCTGGCTATCTTTTCTAATATTTAGTATTTCTTATTGTTATCTTTAGCAATGGGGAAAATATATCTTTGTATTAAACCTCATTTTGGTAGAATCTCATATTTTTATACCAAGTCAGAAATGCATGGAAAATTACACATAAATCTTAATATACTTATTGTTACCAGATATTTTAGACCCTTTCATGGGACCTTGCATATGGAATGCTACGTGTGAATTTTGTTCTTGACCTTTTTAAGCACCAATATCGAAGTAAAATAGCTAGAGTGTGTGTGTGTGTGTGTGTATACACATAAAACACATATATAACATATATATATGTTCACATTGTTCTCAATGTTTTTTTTAAAAATATCTTGAGGTGTTTCCTTTAAACTTGAACTTCACGATAGGAATTCAATTCAAATGAAACAACTTCCTATTAATGTGGGTATTGATTTAAGGACTTGTTTCTGAATTTAGAATATACCAGTCATACCTCAGTTCATGAAATTAAAATTCATGGAATGAATTCTGTGACCAGAACTATGGAAAGAATTAATGTTGTGAACTAAGGTGTCACTGCACTAAATGCAAGCTTTTAAAAACTCAGAGCCATCTAAGTTGTGTGGATCTGGGTTCTACTTTTGTATCTCTTTTGTGATGGCATGTAAGCAGTCTTAAGTTTAGGAGGATGATGTTTCGTGCAGAGGCCCCAATTAATGCTCCAAGAAACTACAGCTCACATTTCTAAGAGGGTTGTTTTATGTACTGAAATCAACATTTTGCCATGTGACATGTAGCCCAATGAATAATAGGAAATATTTCTACATTCACTTTATTTCTAGCCTTTGCTTTGATGGTGCAGATGGAAACCTTCCATTTTTCTGTTTTTCAAAATTTATGACAAACTGACATTTTTGGCTCGATAGCTTATTTTTCCAGTTTCATGCACCTTCTCTCTGTATGGAATTTCCTCTTTTTTTTTTTTTTTTGAGACAGGGTCTCACTTTGTAGTTCAGGCTGGCTCTGAGCTCACTATGTAGCCCAGGCAAGCCTGGAACTAAGCAATCCTCCTGCCTCTGCCTCCCGAGTGCTGGAATTTACTTTTTAAGGGGCTGCAGGATGCGAAGTTCTCCTAGATTCACAAAGCAATGACTGGGCCTGAAAGGTATTCCTTGGAAAAGCTAGAGAGTAGTTGTGTTTTCATCAATATTTTCAGTTAAATAGACATTTCTTTTTACAGTTCTTCAATGTATTATTAATAGGTATTGGATTAACGTAGCATTGTGGGAAATATTTGATCATGGCATAGTTAAATTGGCTTTGATCATATCAATTGCTTCACTACTAAACTTGAGTGTGGCTCTTTGAGGGAATAAGAAAGATAGCGCTAGGCTACTCAGTTATTCAGCACATGCTTAGCATACATGAGGCCTTAGTCTTGGTCCCTAACATCATGCAAATATCAAAAATATTAGGGATAATTTTTAAGTCTGACCACATTTTAAGGTTCACTCGTGTAAACTACACAGGTGCATAGCATCTATGTGTTTCATTCCATCTTTTAATAAAATATAATGAAGCTATACATTATTATGTGTATTATCTTTAATATGTACACAAAAGATGGACCGTGTTGTTTGGCAGCACTTGGAAATAACCAAGGTTGTCATTGTCCTTAAATTTTAATTGTGCAAAAGTCTGCAGGGCAGCAGGTGCTGTCACACCAGGAAGTCTTTGAGGAAGAAGACAAAGCATACCCGGGACAAGGTCAGCCCAGGCAGTAGCTGGCTGAAATGTCTTCCCAGCCTGGCAGGAGAAAGCATCCTGTTCAGGCTTTCTGTCCTCTTCACAGAAACAGTTTCATTTTAATACACGATAGAACCGTCTTGTACACGTAGCTGACGTGCTTTCACCCCTGAAAGAGAAATCCGGCGGGGAGGCTGTCAGATGACCCTGGATCCTTCTGCTCTGTCTGCGTTAGCCGCGCCCGTGAGACTCAAGCTTTGTCTTCACAGAGCACTTGGGGCGACTTCCTGTGTTCTTTTCGCCCTTTCCGTTTAGAAACGCTTCATCTTTCTTTCTGTCTTTTGGCTCCACCAGAGCTTTCCTCTGTTTAAACTTTTATAGTCAGTTAGTTGTTCCGTTATTCAGTTAGTTGAACTCTGTCCCGGGATTTGTTTCTCCTGCTCTTACCGGCAGTCAGAAGAACAAGTCACCCGGTAGCACTCTTTTCCGTCTTGTCTGTCACAGGATTCACTCTGCATCTCTGTTTTAGTTTCACATGCAGCTTTCATACTAAGGACTCGTCTTTGAAAGTTAACATGCAGAGAGCTTTGGCCACATATGAAATCAGAGAGCCTGCAATAGAACCGCCTGTGAGGCAGTGGGCTCAGAGCACCCAAGGGACGTGGAGGAGATGCCTTCACTTGCACATTGGTGATGGCCCAGCTGGTGGGGGCCCCGAACTCAGCTCCCTGGAAAGGTTCCTTGGCTCATGTCCTGTGTCACAGGCTGATGAATTCGGTGACATCATTCACAGCTTCCTAAGGGTACCTTTCTGGGTGGGATATGCTGTTCCTCGGGGCATGACTGTTCTAATTGCATATGGCTTACTGTTGAATTCGAATCAAAGGACAACTCCGACTTGCTTCTCATTTCATGGCAAATACTCGTGACAACAGGCCCTTTGTTGAGGGGCTGCTCTCAGTGATGTCTGTAACCTTGCCTGGCATTTTCACAGCACTTGAAGTGGCCTGGGTCAAAGTAGCTGCTTTGTTCCTGTCACTCATATTACCACACACAAAAAAAAGTAGGTTTTTAAAGAGTACTTATTGCATCATCATCATCATCTGAAATACTACTGAGTATTGTACCCAGGGCATGTGCCCATTAACTATAACTCCAGAGTTTTAAAATTTTATTTATTATAAGTTAGAATCTTACTAAGTTCATATCTTACTAAGTTGTCCAGACTGGACTCAAATTTGTCATCCTCTTGATTTAGATGTCAGAGTCACTGGGGTTATTATATGTGCTTCTAAGTCTGGAGACATTATTATTTTAAAAACTTTTATCACAAGTCTGAGGCTGCTGTACAAAAACACTGGAACTCTGAACTTTTTACCATAGTTTTTTTCATGTTCTTTATGACAATTGCAGGAAAATTTCTTTTTTACTGATTTAGCATTTTAGCAAGCTAAATGCAGATGAAAGAATGTCTTATTATTTTAATATTAAATTATTAGAGCACTAAAATACCTGATAGCCAATTTCTTTTTATAAAGGAGACTTCTGGATGTGACAGACGTAGCCTTCTCTTGAGCTGCCTGTCGGCGCAGGCACTAAGTAGATACCAGTGTGACAGAAACTTAGAATTTGCCAGTGTTTGTGTAGATTCCTGAGAGCCAGTGTAGGCAGCATTTTAGCTTATTGTGCTCAAGCCCTTTTTTTGTTTTGTTTTTGTTCATTTGGTAAAGAGAATTATATTTTCTTTGGCATATATTTCCACAGAGAATATATACACTGGAGAAAGAGTAAACTTTCCTTAAAAATAGAAAATGCCAGTATTTTACTAACACTTCTGAAAAAAAGATTTGGGACTGATGCACTCATCAGAATGTATGCAAACACAGCCGCAAATCTGTTTGTTTTATGTGTCTTTCTAGCAGGTGGTGGGAGTTTAGTCTAAATAATGGAAAGCCATACTGACAATAAAACGCATTCACAGAGATGAATTTCAAATATTCCAATAGGATTGCATTTACCTTGGAAACTGTAAACAAACTCTCAGACTGTAATTCACATTTTATCATCTTTTCCCCCGCATTGGAATACGTGTACATTTTATCCTTCCCAAAAATATGACAAAGGAGGGAAAATCCTACGAATGTTACCGCTTTCTTATGGTGGAATCTGGCCCTGCAGGAGTTCAGCTAAATGGCTAAACGTCTACTTTTTTATTTCAGTGTGATGTTTCCCTGTTACAAGGTAAAAACACTTCATTTATAGGCCTCTGTGGATACACATCTCTCCTCCTGCCCACAGTTTCAGTGCGCATCTTCAAGTCTTGCTCAGCGTTGTATTCATTTGAAGTCAGTGTTTTGTTACTCGTTTGCTGTACCAGTCTGAAGCCAGGCCTGGGAAGTCCTGCCTATGCCTATGTTATGTGCCCGGGTAGTCTGGATTATCGTCTCTTGCACACGGTGCGCTGTGAAGTACTTTGAGGAGCTGTTTATCTGTAGATGAGGCTCGTGGGCTGATGCCTTTGTTCCGTGGCTGGTGACAAGCACAGCCTTACCTTGCTCCCCCATCTTTCATTGAGACTGTTCTCTTCTCCCTGTCCTCTTGGGCTCTGTGTGCCTTGGAAGCATGAGAGGAGAATCCAGAATTTTGCTGTCCTCTCTGCAGCACTCCTTGTCACCCGTCCAGTTCCAAGCACATCCTTCCTCACCAGTGATTGAGTCCAGCTCAGGGTCTCACTTGCCACCGCTCACGCAGGACTTTCCCTTCTTTAGGGCACGAGGGAGGTTGGTTGCCTGCCTGCTGTGGTTGATGCACAGCCCTTGGTGGGTTTGAGAACATCTACTCTGCTCCTTTCGTGATACTTTGTTCTATACTGTGAGCCTGGCTGGGTTCAGCAGTGCAGGCAGGCTGAGTCCCTCCTTACGGGTTTGCATGTCTCTTTGTGGGGACTGAAATCGATTTCTTTCAAGTTTCCATTTTTATTTGGTTTTGCAGATGAATGGACTTCATTTTGATAGACTCATACACGCACAAAACACACGTTGGTCACTTTTACCTTGTCACTGTGGCTGCCCTCTCCTCTCCACAATTTCATATTTTGGAGGACACTTTCAATATGTGTAATGTGTTTGTCTCCTATCCATCCCCGATCTCCTTCCCTTACAGCCCCTCCCTTCCCTACCCATTCCCTTCCTCCCATCTAGTCAAAATCTTTCACGTTCTTGTTTTTTTTTTTAGATTGCACTTCTCAGGGAGAACGTGCACTATTTGCCTTCTGAGTCTTCCTTACTTTGCTTTTTAACACGATGATTTGCAGATCCATACACTTTTTTGCAAATGATAAAATTTATCCTTTTCTTGTGGCTAGGCAATAAATACTCCATTGCATCCATAAGATACCACCTTGTCTGTCCATTCATCTGTTGGGGGGGGCATTTTCGTTCTTTACTGATTTCATTATCTCCTTAAATATTGTTAAAATCTTTCACTCATCCATGGAGTACAATGCTACTTCTTTAGCTTTTCAGGGTTTCTATTTCATTGTCACTTTACAGTAATTTTGGTGGATATTCAAAGGAACAAGAATAGATCCTTAGTCCCCTGAGCCAGTTTTTATACACTTAGGATTCATGGATATTTATGACAAGTTGATGAATGTTTCTGTCATCTCCCAGAGAAATGTGCATTCTTATGACATTCTGTGTAGCAGCAGGCTTGGGAAGAACACTTGTCTATAGAAGATATATGATAAGGTGTATAGTGTTGTTGCATATATGAGAGAAGATCAAAAGATATGGTAAATGTTTAGGTTTGAAAATGTGTTACAGTTAAAGACACCTTGCCATTAATATAGCTCAATATACTCTCCCTCACTTTGAACACACTTATCCCATCATTCTTGGCAATGTTTCCTTGCTATAATGATTTTTTTTAATTTGCTGTATTTTTTCCCTTTATATTTAGGAATTTAGTTTTTTTTTTTTTTTAAAGAAAATCAGAAACTGTGTCTTATGTTTTCTCTTTCAAAGATGCTTACTGCCTAGTCATTGAGCTATTATGGTTTGGAAAATTCCGGTATATTGTGACAGTAACTACGTACTGAGTGCACAGAGGGAGTCTCACTGTGCAGGGGACGTAGGAAGCATGGAAAGAACTGGGAGACAAGGAAAAGCCGGGAATTTGAGGCACTGCACAGGAAGGTTGCCTTAAAAAAGAAGTACTTACATGTTTTGAAAATTGGTTTTATCTGTTTGAATGTCTTACTAATTATTGACAGCCTTATAATTTTTAGAAATTTCTGCCAGATACTAGCTTCTGCGTTTACATACCAACCTTCTTGGGCCATTGTCTGTTCTTTATCTTTGGTTTTTCCAAAAGATCCATATGTGGGGGGAGGAATTGGGACAGAGTCTCATTATGGATTTCAGGCTGGCCTTGAATTCACTAAGCCCAGGTTGGCCTCACACTTTCAGTGATCCTCCTGGCTCTTTCGTGCTGAGATAAAATATATTTTATCACTTTATCCTGCTCAGCAATAGTGCTACTGTTTGCCAGATTGCATGCTCAATAATTTTATTCAGTACTTAATGATTTCTCAAAATATTGCAGTTACATGATATTACTCTATTTTAGACCTGAGGAAAAACAGTTGCAATTTTTAAAGAATTTAATAAAACACATAACTAGTAAGCTAGAACATGCAAGATCACATGCAGAAATCTTAGTTCTGGAGCCCATCACTCTGCATATTAACACACATGTTGACACTGTAAACTATACCAGTATTTGTTTTATATCACTTAGATTGATATGTAATATCTTTATAAACATACTATATTCTTTGTATCTTAAATTAATATTAGCCTTGCTTATCTTTTTTCAATTCTTTCACATTCAGTTCTTGGTTCCTATGTTTTAGACATGTGTCTCATAAATTGTATATCGCTATGTTGTTTAAAATAATTATTGCCTTTCCTGAATCTTCATTTTTAATTCATTCTGGGAAATTCTGAAACATCATATCTTTTAATTGCTTTTCTATTATTATTTCTTTTCCCTTCTGAAATTCCAGTTAACTATATATTATAGCTAATTTTTATCTTACACATTTTGCAATTTATATATCATGTTTTAACCACTTTTTATTTCTGGAATACATTCTGGGTAGCCAACCTCTCTTTTAGTTCACACATTTTTCTCCCTGTAGCTTTCTCTCACCTACTTCACAAAACTAAAATATTTTGAATCACAATTCTGTATTTTTCATTACAATAGGATCTACTTGGCTCTTCATTAAATAGGACTAGTTTTTTATGATTAACTCAATGTTTCCTTATGTGTTTGATTACCTTTATTTCTTTAAGTAACTTTTGATTATTTAGTTGGTCTCAATCCTAAAATTTCTAGTCTCAATCCTGAAATTTAGGAAGGGACAAATTTTTCTGCTTGGTATTTCTCATTTGTTATACAGTTGCTTCAGTAAACTTATTATAAGAACATTGAATATATTGTAAGTTGGAAATACATTTAATACTAATAACCTCCCCCAAATCCTCACTTAGCGGTGCAGTAGGCTGCAGGACACAGGTTCTTAACACAGGAATTTCAGGGTAGGGTGCCTCACTGTGACTGTCAAGCCTAGTGAAAGGGTTCTGTGTTTCACACTGTTCACCTTGAGAAAGAAAAAGATTCAGACTCCATAGTATGATTTCTAATGAGCATGTATGGCTTTTGTGCTATTGTAAAGTCAAAAACATACAAGGTGAACCATCTTCCGCAGAAGACTCTCCTGTCTGCACTTTGTATTTTGGGGTCAGGAGCACAACTTTCTCAGGGTGTTGGTCCTAAGGAATCCTGTAATTCCAGTATCAATCCAGAAAGAATTTACACTTCACTTCGAAAGATAATGGCTCTGAACTACTTTTTCTTCTGTAATTTCTTCACTGGGATGTTATATCCTATAGTCAGTGTAAATTTGAAAGCAATAATTTAGTTCAGCAATTCTGTGCTGCTTTGGGCATTCTGATGGAATAACTTTTTCTATTTCTTCTTGTAGCCCAAGAAAAGAAAGACAAATTTTCTTGTCATCTCTCTTTGCTGAGTAGTGAATTTTTCTTTGGCTTCTGCTATGCTGAGATTTAAGCAGGTTTAGGTTTCCTGGGCTGCGGCAGATGGGTTGTTCTTACCTTTTGCATGGGTCCGGCACTGGATTTCTCACTCACTTGGCCTTTAACGTTCAAACCTCAGATGAGCAGATAATCCCTGAATACTAATAGCTCAGTGTCTTTTCTTTTGAAATGTTCTATTGGTTGCTCACATATATGGTTTAAAGTATGCATATTGCATTTTATCTGGATGTTTGGAGCTAGAAAAGCTTCCAAGTTATCCTATCCCCATGTCATAGGAAGGGGAACTCAGTTTATAAATTATTTCTGACTCTTTCCTGAGTAATCTGGAATATAATTTTATTGAATTTTATATATTTCAAAATAACAAGAGCTGTGTGTAATCCCAGCACTCAGGAGGTTGAGGCAAGAGGAGTGCCATGAGTTTGAGACTACTTGGTAAGTTCAAGGCCAGCCTTGATTACTAACATAAATAAATATCTCAAATGAAGAATCATATCAAGAAGCTTATGCTGCAGTAAACAATTTGAAATATGGCATGTCTATGGGTATAGCACCGCAAACATGCCCGATCTCACCTAAAGATGGGTGATTTTTT